>JANZLH020000266.1:11468-29785 GCA_026770325.2 Erythroxylum fimbriatum
CATGTTTTTGTTTGTATTTGAAAGAAAAACAGAAACAAAAAAACTGAAAACGGAAACCGAAAACTACAACAGAAAAACAGAAGTTGAACCAAACGGCCCCTTAATTATCATCTCTATTCTCTTTGAATTTCTATCGTTTAAATAGTTCTTCCTTATTTTGGCAGCAAATTAAGCAATTGGAAACAACAACTCTTCGAATGATCATAAAAGGCCTTGTTAATTAGCTTCATTGTGCAAAGCCACTCCACATCATGTGAGTCTCTTAAACAGCAAGCTTAAGCGTCAAGGCAGGGTAAACTTGGAGGCCCTGTGTTAAGTAACTAAGAAAGATATAAGATAAAAAGTGTTAAGTAGCTATTATTTTAATCAAACAATGAGCTTACACTAGTTTCGTTTCCAATCTGTCTACGCCGATTCAGAGTATCGAATATTGTTGTAATCAACAATGGTGGCTATGACGACGATGGGAAAGATGACTAACGATAGGCGGAAGGTACAAGGTCAACAAAAAGGATCAAAACTATGCTCTTACCATAAGTTGTCGCAATTCACAAATTGGTACAGCAAACACATGTACCAAAAACCCACCTAATTTCAACATTTTCTTTTTGGATAATAGATCCAAGATCTTAGTGACCTTATCCCTATAGTCTAAGCAAGCAAACAGTGCATCCCAAGGGATTTTAGAATTAATTAGTTAGCTCATCCTCAACATCTGATGTTTGAATCCTTACATGGCCTCATATGGGATGTCTGATCAGAGAAAAATAATAATAACAGTAATAATACCATTCATAATTCGAATAATTAGATCCTAACAACAAAAGAAAAGTGTGATGTAATGCAACTTAAATTAGATGATAGGATAAGTGTTGCATTTACCATTCATTTCAATCCAATCCAATCCAATCCAAACTATTCTTAGATTATAAGTTCCAAAGAAACTTGTAATCAAAGACTTTGGCATTGCATGAAACTAACCAAGTTTAATCAATTATTGAAAAGGCAAAAGGAAGAGATGTACAAGCGCAATGTCCCATTTTTCAACTTGCAATTGCAACAATAACATGACAAGCCGAACTATGAAGTCCCACCTATCAAACAAGAAAGAAAAGAGCACTCGTTCATGAACATTTGTTGACATTGAGACGCCATCTACAGACCCGCAATTAGAGAGCCACTCAGTCATTCTCACTCAATCATACCTCATTATGCATCCAATAAGGTGAAAGATCACATAAATTATTCACAAGTCTGCTTTCAATCATATCGTTTACATTTATCCCTGGACCTACTTGGGATTGTGCTTACTTCCTCAACTTCCAAACAACCTGCAAGTGAGTGAACGTACGCTTGCCTTTGAAAGAACAAGCTAGGAAATTAGCAGAAGCTAATCTACCTGATTCATTTTCTGCCATTAATTCTAGCTACACTTCAATAGGTTAAATGGCTTGCTGTTCGTTCAATCAATTAAATTTGTACGGCTTATAACTAATGAATTAATCCCTTTGCGTTATAAATTTGTTAGGAACTCCACAAGCCAGACATAATCATTTGGCCATGGAAGAAGAATACGATCCCTTTTGGCGCTTAATGGAATTTAATTTGGTCCCCCCACCCTTCTTTTCTACATTTCCTTTCAGTTTTCACCTCTTACCTGCTCAATGTAAGCGAGAATTTGATTCTCCTTTCATCTTTTTCATATTTAAACATGATTCCATCACAAAAGCAACATTCATTTTTAGAAAAACCAAATTATTTTAATGTTGCTAACCTACAAATATTTTTGATTGCTAAAATTAAGATTATTTGAAGATATCACAATCGTGTCACTGGTCGAGTGTTTTCAGCTACCAAATGATGTCACAACATGTTTTACTTTACCAGTAACCGAAAAGCTAACAAAAGGAGGTTGCTACAATGTTTCAAGTTTCGACTCTGTCGCCTTTTTCAAATGGTGGCTCAACTTACTTGTTTCTTTTCAATAAAGCCAACTCGTTTTATCTGCTGCTATTGATAGATCGAGAGGCTAATTAATACCGAAATGAAAGATCTCGTTATACATAATTACATGGTGTAAAAATAAGAATACAAAGAAAGAATCCGTAACTTTTTGTTTTTGAAGAAATCCATGTACGTACTTTGTTTTGAGTTGAAAATGACGATTGGGTTTGATGGACAGAACAGACCAATCTTCGAGTCTTTAGTTACTGGAAGAAGAGAACTCTTGTATTGCGTACTGGCTGGCTCAATGGTATGGAAAGTGGTGCACACGCACCTTGGGATTGTGATTTGTTTAATGAACTGGGTACAGGGAGAGACAGAGAGGGGTTGTTTTTCTGATCAAAAGTTGCCATCATCACGCAACAGTCCTTTGCAGTTGGGGCTCTGAAGTCAATGCCACACTGCACAGACTCCTCTATTTCTCTCTCCCTCTCTCTATATATTACTACTACTATTATATAAGTATATTATATGTGTTTGTGCGCTGAACTTGAATCTATGCACGTATTGTATTGATTCTAAAAGACATGGCCACTGGTGGATGTGGTGCATTGAAATTCCAAATACAACCAATACCCTTCTAATCGCAGTTTGGGCAATTTCTCCCCACCCAAAAGGGCATACAAATTCAGTACAAACAACGACGGAAGAGTGGATGTAGACAATCTATTTGTTGAACTGGTACAAGGTTGAACAAAACATTACACGAATAGGCAAAATCCCTTTTAAGCCTTAGCCTCACTTCTCTCTCACCACACCACGCACCGCCTTGTTTTTTCACTCTTCCAAGTTCCACCTCTGTACCCACAACTCTTCTCTTTACCTCTCACTCACTCTATATGATGTTCTTGGAGAAGAGGAGACCTGAGCTCGACCCATCCATGGAAAACCCAACAAGAGGTCAAGATAACAGGAACCCATCTCCGTTAAACTCTCCACATAGCAGTGGAAACAACAACTCTGTCCAAATTCACACCCCACCACTTACTCCAGTACCCATCTCCAGATCTGACACTAACCCTTACCCTACAACCTTTGTTCAGGCAGACACTTCCACTTTCAAGCAGGTTGTCCAAATGCTCACTGGCTCAACTGAAACAGTCAAACAAGCTTCATCAAGAACAACCCAAGATCCTACACATCCCTCGCCACAACTACCGTCATCAAGGAATTTCGCTATCCCTCCAGTCAAGACTGCTCCAAAGAAACAACAGCAGAGCTTCAAGCTTTATGAAAGAAGAAACAGCAATCTCAAGAACCATCTCATGATCAATACTTTGTTGCCTAGTTTTGTCAGCAATAATAACGCAGTTTCAGGATTTTCTCCCAGAAACAGGCCTGAGATCTTGTCTCCAAGCTTGCTTGACTTTCCCAAGTTGACTCTTAGCCCTGTAACTCCATTGAATGACGACCCCTTCAACAGGAATTCACCTTCTTTAGGGAATTCGTCATCAGAAGAGGAGAGAACAATTGCGGAGAGAGGTTTTTACTTGCATCCATCCCCTATATCTACTCCCAGAGATTCAGAGCCACAGTTGTTGCCACTCTTTCCTGTGACCTCACCGAAAGTTTCAGGTTCTTCTGCTTGATGAAGAATGGGTTGATGGGTTTGCACGGTTTGAGGGAGAGGTAGAGATTCTTGATTCACTTGTACAATTTGATCCCTCTTGTTATGATATATGGTAAAGTTTTTATTTTGTTTCCCTTCTCTTATCTTTATCATTTTGTTTTTACGTGTTTTGGTGGAGACTAATATGATGCTATAAGAATTTTTGGGCAAAGTTATCATCTTTGATAAGTCTGGTGAATTTTCATCTGGTTGACTGTCACCGCTTGTGTGTTCCGTTTCATGAAAATTTCCAGAGAAATTATGGTTCCTTGTTCCTCTCTCCATTTCTCTTCCTTCTTTGATTTTTCTTTACATAATTTGTCTGTGCATAGTCATCTATAAGTCTGCGTTCTCTCCGAATCTCTTTGGCCTCTCTGTCAGAGAACACTGGAGCAGCCAAGGCGAATATACAACAGGAACACTATCGCCAGAGTAACCAGTTTGTCTGCTATGAGAATATTTTTGGTGGAGGGAAAAGTTTTGTGGCCATTCATTATAGCAGCAGAGTGTCTTTGGAGGTTCAACTTTATGGCAAATCTATGAAACTAAACCCCCTAAGCTAAGATGACTATGTTTTCCAATTTCATGGAGTTATGTATCACTACTTTTTACCGATTTAGTAACTGAATGAAGTCAATTTCCACTTTAGCACGCTTTGTACATCTATCCATTCCTACCTAAAGAACGTACTTTGTCTATGAATGGCCCACACTTTGAACCAAGTGCATCACACCCAAGTTTGATCATTTCTGTTGTTGGCCTGTTCATATTTCACGGCAAGTTTACACAGCACTAGATCACCGTTTGACTCGATTTTATTAGAGCAGCAGCAAAGTTTTTCTCTTTTTATTCATTTATTTGCATAAGGGTAAAAAGAAAGATAGCATACATTAATGTGGCAAAAACATATGCATTCATAGTTTTGTAAGAAGCTACAAAGAGATAAGGGAATAGTAAATGAGCATCCCTGTTGGTTGGCTGTTGCTTCGAATTAGAAGTATTTATGGGCATTGTCTTTTTATGGCAATGCAACCATGCAGGGTTAACAGTAACACTCTCCCTTTTCCCCTTTTCTCTCTGTTTTCAGCTTATTATTGGGCAGTCCAGTCCCTTTTTTCTTTTCTTTTTTGACTCTTTGGAGACCATTGCTTATGAAGTGAAAACGCATGAATGAGTGCTTCAAAAACACACATCATAGGGAAAAGAAAGGTGACTTTGGCATGATGATGATGACTGAAAAAGAAATGGAAAGAGAATGGCGTGAGAGGGAGGGTAGTATGAAATGGAAATGCTTACATTATAATTTAATTTAATTTAAATATATTTTTAATAAAAGTACATAAAAAAATGTTCAAGAATTACTTAACATTAATCTTTAATTAATTAATACAATGGGGGTGATTTTTCATAAAAGAATATGAACATATCCTCCATTAAGAGACCCTTTTTTCTACACATGCATGTTTGTTCCTCAATTGTGTACATTCGGATTATGAAGAAGTCTCCAATGGTGACTGGTGGGGTTCAGACAAGGCCTACTAGACTACTACTTGCAACCATTTTAGTTGCAACTTGGAACAGCTTTTAGCCCCTAATTAAATCATGCGCTTGCATGAAAAAAGGTTCTGTTAGATTTGGACTATTCAGAAACATATAATTTTTTTTTCTATTTATCGCCCACCAAATAGCATTATCATCTAATAAATACGAGTATATATAGTTATTAGTTGACAATGGAATGATCTCTTCTCCGGGCATAAAATGCTGAACTAGTGACATGAGAGGTGCTTGTGTATTATTGCTAAGCAAGAAATATGAGTCCTTCCTTAAGTATGTTTAGTGGGACCATTTACATGATGCCTGGACTTAACTTTTCTTAAATATCCAATACATAGGTCAAAGTAATTATTAGAGGTCCATACTAACAATTTCCAACTACTAATTATCATGTTTCAAGGATATACATGTATAATGGGAACAAATTTGAGGTCCTAATCCTATTCGTGAGGAATTAGTCTTTCTTTGAATAATAGCTCAACTTGACCAGCCTTTTCATTTGGCAAGTTAGTGTTGATCTGTACTCTTTTAATTTTTAGCTGGTGAAAGATGTGAAACTTGCCTTTCACATAATAACTAATCGCCTAAATGTAGTTCACGTTTATTATTTTTCTTTTTTATATTTTAATTTTCATACATATTAGTTTAATGATCTTTTTTTTTTTAATTCGAGAAAACTCTATAGGTGGGACAAACAGCCACACCTCTTCGAGGGCTCAATTGACGCACCACACCACAGGCTGACTAAGCGGGCGCACCTCATCATCGAGGACCCAACTAATTCTCCACCTACAGGTAAAACACCGACTGTCCCAAGCTCTTACAAAAGAGGCTAGCTTAGAATCGAACCTGAGACCTAACCGAAGCCAAACTCTGCTCTCAACCATCGAGCCACACCTCTTGAGAGCGGTTCAATGATCATACACTCTCTTTTTATCATATTTTTTAAATATTGGAGGTCATTACTATATTCTAATAATTAATTGTGCAAAAACATTTATTTTCTTACTTATTTTCTTAAGGCAAATTTTTCCGTAATGTTTAATTTGTTATTATTTAGTAAGATCGCCTCTACTATTGTTTTCTTTGCTTATTTTTGTCGTTTTATCCATAACGTCAATCAAAATACGTAGCGACAGTTAGTGTATAAATAAAGGTCATGCAAGACAAACTTGTAACACCATCTCAGCCCTTATTGGAACGCCGTAAGTTGGATACATTGAGGATTTTTGTCCATCTCAAACAAATTGAGGCTTTCCAAAGCGGCATACTAATTTTCATCACTGAAAACAACATTCAGCACGAGTTTCCCTGGAGTCTAAAATCCGAAAAGGTTGAATAATACACAATCTTACTCTTACTTAACAGAGAGGCTATTTTTTATAAACTCACGCATAATGCGTCATAAAAATACTACAAAATTATAAATAAATATGCATATATAAGAAAAAATAAATAAATTTTCATTCACCATACTTAAGACAAAATTGGTATTCAGAGCCTAAATGTAAAAACTGGAATAAGAAACTCTTTCCCATTTATTGAAGAAAAAGATCATCCTGTCGCAGTTGGCAATTTTCATTTTTATTTTTGAGGATACATTATACATAGCGCAGGATTAGACTTATCTATCACAAAACTTACGCATAGTTTCAGATTTCAGAAAAAGAGGTGATTGTCTTGAAGCCATGGTTCTCCGGAAGTGGGGCATTTCCCGGCCGGACACAAATAAGCACCTCCAGACCTGAAAAACAAAATTAATGAGAAATAAAAACACATTATGAACATAACAAATATAGCTTCTTAATGAGTTTAGTAAGACTTGGACACCCTATACACGTATGCTCTTCCCACCAAATGAATTGATCATAGAGCATCACCTGCTGCTTTTGCAGCTGCAGCTTCTTGAACAACATCTGTAACGAACAGGATCTCAGATGGCTTATCAACTCCCAGTGACTCTGTGATCTCGACGTAACTGCGTGTTTCTTTCTTATTTCTACAAACAACCACAAGAATGAACATTGCAAATGCATTTCTCTTTTCTTAATAGATTTTTATCTAGATTAGATCTTCACAACTTACCCCACCACGGTGTCAAAAAACCCAGACAAATATTTTCTCAGATCTCCATAGTTTGTATTGCCAAATAATAGCCTTTGTGCCAATCTGCTGCCACTAGAATATATGTATACCTGTGTTATGAGACATAATTAGTCACAGTATCACATGTATAATGTTAAGTATGATGCAAATTTTGCATGTCATTTTGCTTCTACAAGTTTCTGTTGACATTCTTTTTTTTGAACTATGCCAAGATCTTTCACTGCCATTGTAAATCAGTGATTTACCGCTTCTTGGTAGCATTAAGATACAGTGATTTTACTCATCTATCCTCACTCAAAAATTTAGAAGTTCGCATAGAACACTCCAAATCATCGATACTCAATTAAAATTAAGAACAATAAAAACTCATAGCTAAATTGAATAAGTGGATTTTAAGAAATGGTTTAGAGGGTAATCTACCCGAATAGGTGGATAAGAAATAGAGTTTTGGGGATTATGAGATTGGATAGAAAAAAAAAAATGAGAACGGAAATTCAAAGGGAAAGTAATCAAGAACTAACCTTTATACCCAAAGCATGCCACTTTTCCAATGCTTCTGGTACATCATCAAACACTACTGATTCCAATTCTTTATTTCCAAACCCAGTCCTCCATATATGACCCTGCACAAGATATTTACAAAGAAAGTTTCAAGCTAGGAAATTTTCTGTCTATATTAAGGGTCAAATGTGCTATACTTCATAACAATTACTTGCAATTGCTTCAAGGCAGTGATCTTCCGATCAGCTCGTATCATTGCTTCCACATTAGCAACCAATGCTGCAATAACCTCCTCTTTCCCTGCATCATCACCTGGAATGGGCACAGCACCTTCAACACCTTTTACCAAATCATCTTCAACCTGCAGAAAAGTTGTTGGAGAATGTAGTTGACCATGTCAAACAACAATTACCCTAGGGGATCTCACACTTTTTTCATTATTATGTTTAATTATTAAAACATAATGTGCACCATGATGCCCCACAAACCAATAAGAATGCATCTGATGCAGTAAAAACAGCAAGACACAGAAAGTGCAAGGAAAAGTATTGACATGCATAGCTGTTCATTCAACAAAACAACTGTACCAAAACTTCTAATGCAGAAAAACCTTACTTGATAGCGCAACAACTTCATGTCATCTTGAGTTTCTGCAGTCTCATATGTTGCACTCAAATGTCTTCCAACATTTTCACGGGCATATGGGAAAAGTACATCAGAAACAAATGATATGGGTGTAGCAGTTCCTTCAATGTCAAGAAGGATGCAATGCTGCAACCAAAAATATGAAGAATGATGATGCATATATACGCTGCAACCAACTAATTCTTTAGACTCAAAAGGGATTTCGATTCAAGGATACCAAATCCACCAAGACTAACTATAGGCCATATTACAGTTAAGAAATCCAGCAGCCAAAAATAAGTCCACAATTCAGAAATGTACCGATGAAGGCTCAATTTCATTATTTGAATCCTTTGACCCAGCCTTGGTAGATATGCTTGTCTTTAAGTAAGTGCCAGGAATCCCCTTGAGATTCTGAATTGGGCCATGGTTTGGGGTAGTCCAGTCAAGGCCAAGCTGATGAAGTTTGATAGCAGCATCAAATAGGTAGTGATAACACTCAGCCTGCAAGGTTTGCAATCAATTCAAAGAGGAATAAAATGTATAATCTCTGAACAAGAATAAAGTTCCACAATCCTTCTCATGATAGTTCTTAAGCATCCAGTTCTAATCTTTTTAGTTTATTTGCCATGAAATACTGCTTATTAATAAAGTTTAAACTATTAGGGAAGAGGTTAATAAATGTTTTATCACACTCTGGCTCATTGTATTTTCTACGTGGACCAATCCCTGGTGCACCATTTAACTTCTGTCAAAACACAATCATGAGAACCTATAATCAAAATATAATGCACAAGTGAAAGGAAACTTCTATTATGTTGAATGGAAGAATGCTGATTAGTCTGTTAGTGGCACAGAAGAAATTTTTAATCTAATAACTTATAATAGGAGGCCGAATTGGCTTGCATATACAAAGCAAAATTGTACCTGCTTATCTTGAGCTTGGATAAAAAGCACAGGAAAGGAGCTTAAAATCAGAATTGTGTATGACCAGATAAAAAATGACTTTACCATTTTGTTTACCGAGAGCATCCTTTTCTTTTTCGACCCCAAAAAGAAAAAAGACATCCACCATCTTATGGGCTTCACAGCACCTTCAACAAAATTAGTAATATCTTGATGCCCAAAAAGCTAGGTTCAGTTGAAACCGAAGGTACAAAAATTTTAATACTTCCATGAAGGAAGAGTAGTGAGATTACTTTGGGACTCTCTATAACAAATGAGCCACTCTACGTTATAAACAACAAAGACAAAGCCATTGCAGACCAATATAATTATAATCAGGTCACCTGCCGCTAAGATCATTTACACCTTCTTCTCTCATGTACAACCTCAGTCATAGTTGTGAAGAAAAAGTATATATTAATAGATAGAAAGAATTTATGCACTACTTCAGTTAGATATTAAGTGCAGGAAAGAGGAGCCAATTGCATTTCATCATCCAGTAGGTAGCACAAACCTGAGTTTTAGCACTGATCCATGAATCACCCCATACATAAATGCCGTGGTTACGAACTAGCACAGCCGTTGTTTTTGGGTAAGCCTCTACCTGGGAAACAGAAAGATTTTAATTAAGTTAAGAAGATTGCTCCACTATCAAAGAAGAGAACATTTTAGCAGAAATTTGATACAAAAAATTCTCTTATGATGTATCCTTTCAGACCTCCAAATCCACTCAGAATTTCCTACATTAAAAGTAATCTTGTCAGAATTGTTGGTAATACAGTAATCAGTACTAAGAGCCTAAGAGATGCCTAAGAGATTCTATGAATTCCTGTAGGGAGAGGATTCAAAAGTGACGAAAATTAGCTGATCACAGCAACATATAGATTTTATATACTCAGCAAACATTGCAAAGGCAACCAGATGACGTTAAGTCCAAAAAGATTACTCTTATTTCCCTTATGACATTGATTTTGCAAGAAGAAAGTTCTAATAGATCATCTCAGGACTAGTAAGTAGATTTCCAGAGTTCAGGATACAATAAAGACATACAGCTTTAGCAAGAGATTCTGTAAGCTCATATTCGAAGGCTGCATTCTCTATTATGGGGACCACAAGTTCATCATAATATCCATGCCCTTGGATTCCTTTAATCAGCTCCATATTTGTAATCTGCAAAATGTAAAACACAAAGAAACAAGTTGAATACTGGAGTTGAGCAGAGCATTTGTTGAAGCTGCAGATAATTAAAGTTGAGTTGGCCAGATGGACCATTCTGCAGGATAAAATCTGCAGTTTGTGCAAGGGATATATAATGAAGACATTCAAAGATGTGGAAACTTGTCACAGTAAAATGCTTTCTGCAACATTCAGACAATCACTTTGACATCAAAGATTCAGAATTTCTTCCTTTTTTATTTTTAAGCTTCAAAAGATAACACAACAATGTACAAATCAACAGATACCTACTAGTATGTATTCTTGTATGCATGAAAATAACAAAAGGTATAAAGTAAACATAAAAGGTTGCCAGCAGCAATATAAAGAACAGTTCCAAGCCAAGACCAATTATAGATGGCAACATAGAAATGCTTACTCTAAATTCTTTGGCTAATGGGTCGATCATTGTTGCAAGACAAGATTCTATTCCATGACTATGAATAACAGCTCCTGCATTACGCATCTGATATGCCTGCATTTTACCAGAAGATGAGAAATCTTACTGCGACTGGGGGAAGATGGTGATGCCAAGGACAGAAGAATGAATTTGCAAGATCCACAAACTAGGATTGCTGCAGCAGCAGTTAAGTATTCCACCAGGTCAAGTGTAACTTTGATGGAACAGGTATAAGAAGACATTTGATTGCGCACATGATAAGATGAAGTAATTGTTTTATGAATGAGAACTCATAAGATACAAATAAAAAATTTATAAGTTTTAAATAATTGATAGGGTTGGAAACGGGCTGGAACCAGGCCGGCCTGATAATTTTTTGGGCCTGAGCCCAGTCCAATTGATTCAGCGAAAGCTAAATTGTGTTGTCAAAATGACATCATGTTGGCATCTTGGCTTAACCGGTTCGGTGAGCCTAAGATAGGCCCATCCCAAAGCCCAGTCAAGTCGCGCTTTTGCCCATTGACTAGGGCCTGGCCAATTTTCCATCTCTAGTTTTGATCTCCAATTTCTCAGATCTTCCCAACTTCCAGTAGGAGCACCAAAATCAAGGCCAAAGAGGTTTTAATGCCCAACCTAACGAATATTAAAACTACGACTAATTAAGGCAAGGTACATGGTTCATTTGCAACTGAAACACCTTAGCCATTTTGACAGAACTTAGAAGTCATTAGAAAATGGAGATTTTGTGATGCCCATTGATAGTGACCTAAGAAACCAAACATTTGTTTTTGAAGCATATAAACTGAATGAACGTATTTTGCTAATAAAATTTTGAAACCAACGTATAAATGGGACCGATCCCTAACATGCTAGAAAATCAATTACATTGCAAAAACCATCTAAAAGGACAGCTATACAAATCTGAAGAGTTGAATTTTACTTTCTTGGATTTAAATGCTGTGGATAGTAGCTTAATCTTCATCAACAAATAGATATTAGCCAAATAACTAATCCTTTGTAGCATGAGAAGATGATAACTAAATGCGCAAAAAGATACCTTCATGAAGAGAGGCCCACAATCTGAGCACTTGGGACGTTTATGCGGATACGGCTTTGGGAATGGCGTTGACAATACAGACCCATTTCCATCTAAGATGTACATGTCCTCTGGTTCCATTCTTTCCTTCTGAACACCTATCAAATTCCAGATCACAAACAGAAAACTGAGATAAAGTAAAGGCTGTAGAGAAATCAAAGGCCAAAAGGCCACTGAACATCTGGAGCCACTAAGGAGGTCAAACTTGTGTCTAAGCTGAAAAATGGACACTCGTTACACACAGACTTGATCAGGAAGAAGCATTGATCTAAAAGCATGACAGTCAAAACCTGATAAGAACCAAGATAAATACATCGTTCCAAAACCTTCAGCATGTCCAACAAGGTCAACTATATTAGTTTTCTTTACCATCCAAGCGTATCAAATATTTTGCAATCAACTCAAAAAAATCACCAGTATTTTATACAGTTGAATAGAGAATTTTCATGGGAATCTGAACCGTATTTTAAATGCAGGCAGAGCCTAACAACAGAACTGAGCCTCAAAATACATAAAGTAAGACTCTAAACTATCATTGACTAATGCACGCAATAAAGAAACAAGGAACTAAACCCAAGTCCATAAGCTTCAGCTGCGTGTGCCCGCTAATCAAATTCCATGTAAGCAAACTAAGGCAAGCAATGAGCTTAACTAAGATATAAGCAGCAACAAAACAATTCATAATCGAACATAAACTTAATTATAAAGAAAAAATAACGCTTACGCAACACATCTAACATAAACATATAAGCATCGAGCTTCTCTTCCCTTCTCTTTCCTCTTCTCTTCCAAAGCTGTTACCTCATAAGAACTGGTGTTTTACCAAAAAATTCAAAAAATAAAAAAGAGGAACGGGAGAAACCAAAAACGCATAAAGGACAAAGCTTCACAGTATCTAAAAAGAGCAAGCAAATAGCATTGGAAACATCCCACCTTCACACACATAAACATACTCTACATAAGCTTCTTATGAATGAATCAACAATCACATCTCACAACAAAAATACAAGGACACGAAAACACAGGAAATTAAAAACAGCATCACTTAAATCACAAGAACCAACCCATATGAGCATCCAAGGAACCAAAAAACTCATATTTACCAGAAGGGGACATAACAATGAGCTGGTGAGGTCTAGGGATAGAGTCATCGTGAACTTTGATTGTGATGCTGCCACCTGTCCCTCCCACCCATCCAAGGGTGTAGAAATGGCGGCAGAGATCAGCTAACAACACCCTAGTCTCCTTCACCGGCTTGCTCTCCAGGTAGGCCTGTGTCGCCACCTTCACGGCACCATTCACCGCCACCGCCGGCGTCGCTGCAGCTGCCATTTCAGTTCGCTTCTAGACAGAGAAAGCAGAAGCAGCAGAGACTCTAGAAAGAGAGAACTTTTGCAATCTGTAGTTCTTGAGAATGGAAGACCTTTATTAAAAAAAAAAAAGAACAAATGCTTGTGTGACATAAGCTTTAGATTTTTTTTTCTTTAATTTTATTTTACGGTGGAGACCAATTTAATGCGGGTGTTAGAGAAGGGATTGGTGTGGGTGAATTATTGGTTTTGATTGGGCCACGTGGAATGCCAAAATGGATTCCTTTATCGGGTGTTACACTGTTATTGGAAATATGGTTAGGAGAAAGGAACTAGCGCTGGCACCTTTTAGAATATTAAATCATAGGAAAAATGAGTATTACTAGTAACATGTTTCTTTACCATTTAAAGTGGTTTAGGTATAAATGAATCATAATTGAACCATGATATGTATCTTTGCCATAATAAAGAGTTTCTAAGAGCCTTGAGATACTAGAGAATACATGTATATTGCAAAACATATATCAAAAACTAGTTTAATAGAGTAAGCAAGAAAGGGAGCTTTCAAATTATATATAATTGTGCAATTGTTGTAACTGAAAAACTTGTTGGTATACAATGAAGTGGTTCCTTTTAACTTTAAATAAGAATTATAAAGAGTTCTTCTTCGCCCGTAATAAACCAAAATTATTATTACTCTTTATTTATGATAAAGAAGATATTGTATGAAAAGTTTCTCTTCACCTATTTAAGGAAGAAAATAGTGAACTTTCAAGTAGAACTTGGAGAATGAAGTAAATCATTAGTTATGTAGTTGAACTATTATAAATTGATTTTTGGTCTATTTTCCTACACCTTTTATTATTATTATATATACTTGCTATAATCATGCACAGAAAAAATAAAAAGTAACACGCGTAATTTATTCCCCTCTTGTAAATTGTTTGATAACCAATAAAAATAACAATAAAGATGATATTATGCCAATGAAGTAAAACTTTGTGATCAAAATTATGCAAATCTCTTATATTTCTTTTTTGCCCCTTTTATTCTCATTTTCATTATTTGATTCTACATGCATAATGTGCAATCATTCCAAAAATCAAGGAAAGTTTAGTATCAAGTTAAAAGTTGTGCACTAGGAAGGTAGATTAATGTTAATAAATCAACTAACTTGAAGATATGGTGTTCAATTTAAACAGAAGTAAAATCATAGTGATGCATAGAGAAAAAATTCTTCCAATTTTAATGTATAATAAGAACTAGCATATAAATCATTCCAACAACACAAATAGATCAAATTCAACCATCTAAATTAACATGGATTAGAAATTTACTTAGAGAGTAATATAGATGACGTACAATAAAATTGAGTAATGTAATTTTAATGCAATTAAGCTATATTATAATGCTCCTATCAATGGAAAATAACCCTCGACACATATTAAAAAGATTAAGAAAAGACTATAAGGTGTTCACTTTAATTGGCAGTTTTGATATCATAATGATTTTTACACTAATATCAATTTATGGATTGGTTAGCATAAATTTGATGATATATTAGGTCTTTATCTGTTGGATCATAGTTCTTACTCTTTATGGGTAATGGCTAAATGTATTGTAGATCTTGATATAACTTTCCCATTATAAGAATTTCCAACTTATGATGGAATGGTGATGCTTGATAATTTGAGCATATGTAGAAACCATTTTAAAAGAGTTAACACCCTCCTTATACTTGATTACTCTTGGCTTTGTGTGACCAAGATGTGTTGCTTCTGTCATACAATGAAGATTCTATTTTAGTGGTTGCCACTTATATGATTGTTTGTCTTCTTTTTATTTCAAGTTGTTTATAGCTTTGAATTTGTTGCACATATGGTGACTAAGACTCATTAGTCTTTACGTCCTTAAACCTAAGCTCTAATATTTATAGAACATCTATATGTTTTCTAATGATATTACAGGTGCGATGAATTATCCTAAATGAAAAGGTCAAATTGTAATGTGGATTTTTGTAGATGATATGACTCTTTTTTTAATAGAGTGATGTTGTATCTGTTTTCTTATATTCTTTTTCAAAAAATTGTTTCCAAAATAGAAAAAATGCATAATATGTATTGAATATGTGGAGGACTAAATTGGATGACAAAAAATTTTATTACAATAAGTATAACTTTATTACATACATGACAAAAAAATTTGGTAAAATTTTCGGTCTTACTTGTATCACTAACTCACACAACATTTTCACTCTTTATTTTACACCTTTTCACTTTTGCAAAAATCAAATGACTAGTTTCTATATTTATAGGCTTAGTAAGCTGGTGATTGAAGTCTAAGAAGCTTCATGATCGGCAATGACAATTAAGCTTCTAGTACTTTCTCAAGTGGTGGTACTTTAACACTATTCTTAAACCATCTAGAATGTATCTTCATTCTTAATTACCTTTGACTTTCCATATACTTCAGAGATTGATGATCAGTGTACAAAATAAACTCTTTTCCAATTAAATAATTTTCCACGTCTTCAAATCTCCCTCAACATCATAAAATTATTTATCATAAGTAGCCCACTCTTGCCTAGTATACAACTTTTCACTAAAGTGACTATTGGATTTTTCTCTTAAGATAACATAGCTCCAATCCCAACTCCACTGACATCACTCTACTTTAAACAATTTATCAAATAGGGTAAGATTAGAATAGGTACAGTACACAATTTTTCCTTAATGATTGCAAACCCTGCTTTTGTTCTTCTTCCTATTTGAACTTTCCCTTATTGAGATACTCTGTAATAGGAGCCACAATGCTACTAAAATAGTGGGTGAATCACGTATAAAATGTTCCTAACCTATGAAAACTCCTCACATCCCTAACATTCTTATGTATAGGTCACTCCTTAATAGCTCTCATCTTCTTTTCATCTACTTTCACTCTATCTTTCCCCATAACGAGACTAAGAAACATACATTTTTAGACATGAAACTGCACTTCTTCAAATTATCATATAATTTATTTTTCCTCAAAACACCAAACACACTACGTAAGTCATCTAAATGCTTCTCTTTTGACTTGTTATAGATGACACTCAATAATAAAAGCCACAATGCTATTAAAATTGTGGATGAATCATATATAAAATGTCGCTAACCCATAAAAACTCCTTACATCACATTCTTACTTATAGGCCACTCCTTAATAGCTTTCACCTTCTCTTCATCCACTCTCACTCCATCTTTCCCCACAAGGAAACTACAGAACAATAAATTTTCTAGAAAAGAAAATGCACTTCTTCAAATTAGCATATAATTTGTTTTCCCTTCAAATACCAAACACACTATGCAAGTCATCTAATTGCTCCTCTTTTGACTTGTTATAGATAAGTATATTATCAAAGTACATAACTACGAACTTACTTAAAAAAGGTTTAAACACTTGATTCATCACCTTATAAAAGTTATAGGAGCATTTATTAACCTAAAAGGCATCATTAACCATTTAGACAACCTAGTCCTAAACGTTGTTTTCACTCACCTTCAAGCCTAATTCAACATCATTAACCATTCATACGACCTATCCCTAGTCTTAAACGTTGTTTATCACTCACCTTCAAGCCTCATTCAAATTTGATGGTAACCACTCATGAGATTAATCTTACAAAAGACCATTGCCTACTTAATTGATCGAACATATCATCTAACGTTAGGATAGGAAATCTATACCCAATAGTAATTTATTGATGGCTTGACTATCTGCATAAATCCTCCAACTTTCATGTTTTTTTAGTGTAAGTAAAGCAAGAACTGCATATGAGCTCATACTCTTTCTAATATGCCTTTTCCTAATCAACTCCTCTACTTTCGAAATCAGATCCTCTGTCTAGTTTTACTCTGTCTTATTCTGTCTCATGAAATCTCAGCCATTTATTTTGTGGGACCCATGCGAGCCCCACGTAAATAAATGACTGAGATTTATTGGACACAATAAGACACCATAATATTGGACAGGAGATCTGGACTCCTACTTTCTTCTTCAAGATCTCATTCTCCTTTGAACTTATATGATAGTGAGGTAAGTCAGGAAAATTAGCCCAAGGAACCAAATCAATATGGTGTTGGATATCTCTCATAGGAGGTAATCTATTGGGTAGCTTACGGGGCATTACATTCCTAAATTGTTCTAAAATTAGTTGCACTTTTAAAGGAATCTCATCTTCTCTTTTTTAACTCTCTTCTTCCTTTTTCTTTATCAATAAATATACCTCCCTCATTTCTTTCAAATCACTCACAAGCATTCCCTTTTATTTTCCATTTCCAATAATGGCTTGTTTCTCCTACTGGGTTTACCCACTCTCTTTTCACCTATGGGTACTAACATATACTTCACACTCTTCTTTATAAATCAATAGATATTCTCCCTTTCCGAGTCATATGAATTAACATCATATTATCATAGTTTATTGAATAAAATTTCACATATATCCATAACAATAAAATCACAATCATGTTTATATGTATTTACTAATAGAGAATGGCACATTACACCTTTTCGTGATATGAGATCACAAATGGCAGTAATTCATGTTATGCTGTAAGGATTGGGGTGAGGTTCGATCGAAAACTTTAACATTTTAACCATCAATTTACTGATGATATTCTCTTAGCTATTGTTGGACCCCGGTTCCGGAGCCCAACGACCTCTTATATGAGCCTTGCTGAAAACCCTAAAGGTGTCATTTCATATTGGCAGTGGGCGTATACTAGTAAACTTTAAACCTAAATATGCCCCTGAAATAAAATAAAAAAATAAAAAATAAAAAAATAACTTTTCCAACACATGTCCGTTAAACGGACAGGGCTTGAGCTCGGAGAGCCAATTTTCACCCGAATCTGTCCGTTAAACGGACAAGCGTGTCCGTCTAACGGACATGAAGTGGCTAAGGGGTGT
>JANZLH020000266.1:39989-51411 GCA_026770325.2 Erythroxylum fimbriatum
TTTTAACATCCATATCTATTTTTTAGGGTCGGGTAGTACGGATATGGATCGGGTTGAAAACCCATTGCCATCCCTAACTGCAATGTACCAACAAATGTATGAAGGTTTTCATTCACACTTAATATCTACAATTAATACAAGGCCTTTTTTGCATATGGATATAGAGAAAATAATGTCAATTCCTTTGCATACGATAAACCATCAAGATCAGTTGATTTGGCATTTTACTAAAGATGACTTCTATTTAATTCAATTTGGTTATAGAGCAGCTCTTAAATTTTTAAGCGCCATAGTTTTTGAAGAGATTGCTAGCCCTTGGAAGAAGTTGTGGCATCTAGCAATTCCTCCTAAAACGAAAGAATTTTTTTTGAAAGCATGTAGAGGAATTATTTTGGTAAGAGAGGCCTTAAAAAGAAGAGGAATGACTATTAAGGAAAAATATCCTTATTGTGATGAGACTGAAACAATTTCTCATGCATTGCTAGAATGTGATCAAGCTCGTGCATGTTGGGCTTTACTCAATTTATATCCTGTTGCTCCAAATTTTAATACCTTTTTGCATAATCTCTTGACTGGCTAGATAGATGTGGTGAGTTGGGCTTGTGTACTTGTGTGGCATTTGTGGAATGCTCGAAATTCCTTAATATGGCAAAATAAAAGATTAGATCCCAGAGCTATTGCTGTCTCTTCAAGCAGATTTCTTGAAGAGTGACAACAAGCCCAATCTAAAATTAGAAATTATGATCCAACAATAAGTGCTGATGGACCTACTGTCTATTGGTCAGGCCAAAATGTTGGAGCTGTGAAGTGCAATTTTGATGCTGCAATTCAATATGATCAGGGGACTATGTCATATGGCTTAGTAAGATAGAGGCCAGTTTGTTAAATGTCTCTCAGGTTTTTTTATATCAAATTATAATCCTCTTATTGCTGAAGCTGTCGCATTCAAAGAAGCCTTATCTTGGTTGATACAGTCTGGCTTTATATCAGTTGAGGTGAAAACAAATAGTTTTCAGTTGGTGCAGAGGTTCCATAGATCAAGAACTGACATCAATGAGTTGAGAGTGATACTAAAAGACTGCAAATTAACAGCATGTGTTTTTCAATCCTTTACGTTTAAATGGATTCCAAGGCATGTAAATATAATAGCCCACTTGTTACCTAAATCAACTACTAGATATCCCAATAGGCTTAATTGGGACATCCCACCTGTTTTTTTGATAGACGCTCTAAATTGTGATGCTGATTCGTCTTAATAAATAAATACTTTTTCTTAAAAAACCCTAAAATTCTTCAGAGATTCTCCATCACATCATAACTGGGATGCCACCTCTAAAGCATGTGATATGGTCCGGTCGTAGGATCTAGTCACGGGACGATCCACTAGGGAATCTTCTTGATTTCTTTTGTTGGAATTCTTCCATTTTTTAAAAGACCCTATGTTTCTACGCGTAAGGGAGACTTGTCCATGATAAGGTCTCCTCCTCCAAACAATATTTCTCTGATAATTTGTATGATACTTTGTTCATAAATCACGTAGTTTATTTAAAGGCTGGTTACTTCAATTTATTTAGGAAAAGACTTCTAACAAGAATAGACCTATTAGACTTCAAACAAGAATATACCTACTAATTTATTTAGGACAAGACTTCTAACAAGAATAGACCTACTAGTTATGATACTAAGTATTTAAATAGGCTCTTTTTAAGGTAAGATCTCTTATTTTAAAGAGATGTTGTAAATTTCATATCATTACTCCCCTTCTTGACAAGGAGCTTGTCCTCAAGCTCGAAGCGGTTCTTCTTCCTCTTCTGAGTCAGCCATTTCAAGCCAAAACTGTCGCTTACACTTGTGTTCCCTAGATTATGGCTCATTACAATTAAAACAAAATCTCTTTGCTCGTCTTTCGTCCATCTCGTTCCTTGACAAATGCTTGAAAAACGAGGCTGGGCTACTTCCTATACTGGAGATCGATGTTGGAGAACGTCTTAGGATTTTGCTGTCTGGATTGTTAACAACCATAGGGTTAGCCCGAGAGCTTTTGGCTATTGCTTAAGTTGAAGCGTTGTTTATAGTTGTTGCCCAAGCAAAAGGACGTCGAGCTCCCTCTCCCTGATCCATTAACAACTTCCTTTCAAAAGCCCTTGTCATGTTCATGGTTGTCCCTAGCGTATTCGCCCTTGCAACTCCACATCTATCCGTATCTCATCAACTAATCCAGCTATAAAGAGGCCCACCTGTTGTTCAGGTTAGAGACCAATTGTGCGTGCTAATAAGGTTTGAAATTGACGCTGGTACTCCTCAACAGTACTCGTCTGTTTGAAATTGGCTAATTCTCCTAACGGGTTAGTGCTTAAGGAGGGACCAAACCTTGTGTTACATTGTGACTTGAAGTCATCCCACGACATTCCTAATATCTCTTGTTCCACATGGTAATACCAAAGTTGAGCCTTCCCTGTCAAGTGAAATGCAGCCAATCCTAATCGATCCTCTTCTACCGTTCGTTGGCTCTGAAAAAACTGATTGCAACGGTGCAACCAAACCAGAGAGTCCTTTGAACCATTATATGTGGGGAATTCCAACTTTGAGTAACGCAGCACCATCCGGGTCTCGGGATGCCCTTTGTTCGGCCTCTCCCCTTGGCTAGCCGAAGCATTGTTGCTGCTCGCCCCACCTCCATGCGCCCCACGATTTAGTTCCTTTCCTAGCTCCCTAAACCGGTGATTCATCTCTTTGAGTTGGGCAGTTGTTGGATAATTGTAGCGCAACATAGCTACTGTTTTGAAAAACAAAAAACAGAATAGAAAAAAGAAGGAATGAAAGATAAGAGAAGGAACTCGATTGCTAAAATTGCAGAAAGGGAGGTACTTTTATTAATGACGGCAAGTGTTTAAATAGAAAACAAAAACATAATAATCCTACTTGAATTCTAATTCTATTCCAAAGATAAAGCTAGTTGCAACAGATAAGAGCAGTTGCAATTAAACTGCTAAAAACAGGAATTAAAGTCCTATATTGAAACTGAATAAAAATCCTACTAGAACTGAAACTCTAGCCTATTGAAAACTGAATGCCACTAGGAAAAGTAAACTTCTGCATTAATAGTTATCCATATCCAAAATTGCCACTGCTTCAACATTCTGTTCTGTAACTTCAGCATGAACACAAGCTGCTGCCAACTTTGGAGCTTTTGTTCTTACTGCTGCTGTGCGGTTATCTGTGAATCTAAGCTTTTCATTATCGATTGTTATCTCTTGTAACTATATCTCTCTGCTTTGGGCATTGAGAGTTGGATTTTCTTCATATCACACAATGGTATCTAACGAGTAGGAGCAGGATTTCCAGAGAAAAGCCATAAACGTCATGCTGTGACTCTCAAGTTCACTGCAGTAATCGATCTCTTTAGCTGGTCTACTCAGGCGGAGCTGCTGTTGACACGGCTCGCTAGAGG
Source organism: Erythroxylum fimbriatum (assembly GCA_026770325.2). Classification (NCBI taxonomy): domain Eukaryota; kingdom Viridiplantae; phylum Streptophyta; class Magnoliopsida; order Malpighiales; family Erythroxylaceae; genus Erythroxylum; species Erythroxylum fimbriatum. The sequence goes on from JANZLH020000266.1 coordinate 43,441, forward strand.
CTGTGGTTGGCAGTCTACTTCAATCAAAGCTGTTATTGAAAATATTAAAGCATTCTACTTCAAAGCTTTACTAACACAGGCATCAGGGTCTTTCAAGTCGTTTGAACTTGTTTTTTCTGTCGATATTTTATTTCAGTTTACTGGCTTATGAATTCGGGGATTATTGACTGGTATAATCTGTTGTCTATCTTTCAAAACTTGCAATCTCTTAATATTATGCAACGTATAATGGGATGATACGAGAGACAAGATCAATGATGGATCAACCAAAATTTTGGACCAAGATCTATGGAAATGTTCAATGAAAAGCACTCCATCAAAATCTTGAATAGTTTTCCGGAAGAAAATCCCAATTGTATGCATAGCTAAACGTTTAATTAGCTTGGAAAGGATGTAGAAGTCCATCAACTTCAAATTCTGAAGAACAACTTCCACGTACTATAGTAGAAATGGGTTATTTTTCTTTCTTTTAAATATTGATAAATTCTCAAATCACATAATAAGAAATTATCAGAGATAGGAAGCATCGTTAGTTTCAGCAACTACAATTGTGAAAACAAAAGGGCTTCCGTACCATCCAATATTAACTACAGCAGGCATCTTAAGCTACATCATATGCAAAAGAAATCGTGCTTTTTGGGCGATCTGAAGCCTGCCAATTCTCAATTTCACAAAGCTACATGAAGAAGTTTACTGCTTAACTTGGCTATTTTAGCCATTAACTTAAAAGAAATGAGCAAGTGCAGTGCAATTTCTTGTTTCACTTCCTCTCCAATATGACCAAAGGAAATCTCCCATCATTCACTAGTCTCCAATTTCTTGACAAACTCATTGTAGTAACTAAGTTGATCTTCGGTTGAAACTTCAATGCTCCATAAAAGAAATCAAATCTCATGCTTGTGCCTAAAAGAAGGAAATAATGTAAACAAGGTTAACTGTTTCCACACACAAGTGATCCATCCACGCTTTCCGTCACATAGTCGACAATCACTAAGGCACATTCTGCTGTAGGAAGTTGAGGTTTTCATTGTAAACATTTTCTGGCAGATCTGTTCTTGTCCATTTTGTTCGTACGGTGATAAACAATAGAGATACAGCTTGGCTACCAAGGCCACATACTAAGCCTATCCACAGACCCTACAACAACATAAGCAGAAAAACGAAGTTACTATGAGCTAAATCATGTTTATAACAAAAAATATCTTTCACTTCACCTCATAGCATTACCTTAACGTATTGCTTCAACTTGAACCCTAGAAGACAAGATATGGGCACGCCTATGAAATAGAATGTTACCAAATTGGCATACACTGCCAAGTGCTGCCAACCACGTCCTCTTGTCACCCCTGCAGTTTCAGAGACTTGTTAGCAAGAGAAACTAATTGATTTGCTCAAAAAATTATCTGCCCATCATTCACCAAGAAGTGCACCTGATAAGATACCCTGCACAGAATCCAATGTAATAGAAATCGCAAGCAAAGGAGTCATGGATGCAAATTCCTTCATTATTTTAGCGCTATCACTGAATAAGCCTGCCCAAATATTGTGGCCAAACGCTAGAGCTAGCACAATAACAAGGGCAAGAAGGACAGAGAACTTGAGAGCTACAAGCATGGCAGACTTGGCTCTGTCTGGATTGCCTGCTCCCAACTCATTTGAGACCCTCGTGCTTTCAGAAGAAAATTATTTCAGTACATCAAGTTAAATGTTGAATCTACAAAAAACAAGCGAGTTAAGGTATGAAAGATGCTTTTACTTAAAAGCTTACCTTGCAGCAGCACTGAGACCATAAATTAACATGTAGGCTACAGTTTCTGTATTCACACTGTAGATATAAAGACACCCAGGAAATAGAAATGCAAATTTCAGGATGTGAGATGAAGGGAAGAATACCAAGAAGAGGGAGAAAAAAAAACAGAAGAAAGAAAACATGTCTTACCAAATTGCAATTAATGAGGTAGTTATTTCTGAATTTGGCATCAATCCTGCTAGGAACACAAGAATCTCGAAAGCCCAATACTCTAAGCTGACAAGCATACAGCAAAAATGAAAAGGAAATGAATCAATGATCTTCTATCTTGAATTATTCCGTGAGCTTCTATGTCGCACAATTTTCTCATAGTCAGGAGTCATAAGCTTACTACGACAAACCTGAATCAAAACTTTGGCCAATTGGATGTTTTATTATCACCTAAAAATTTCACTAACGGATTCCAGCTTAAGAGTATGCAGTTGAATTTCTTTGAAGTAGTACAAAAGGTAATCATAATGGTACATGATTGGAGTTACCAGATCATCGCAGCAGAAGGCAATGCTAGCTTCAGGTGACTTAAAATGAATCGGAATGATTCGAAGGAAAATCCATCCCAGGTCTGATAAAAATTTTCAGAACAAATCACATAGACAACCAGCATAACAACTGATATCCATAACGAAATGGAAGCTGCAAGTGGAGCACCCTTGAAGCCTAGAGCTGTACAATGAATCATAGCATAACAAATACCAATATGAATGCACATTGGCACGAAGGAGAAGAGGACAAGAGGGATGACAACTGATTGCGTCTGAAGAAACCTCAAGATGTTCTGTAAGAAACCGAACGCAAATAATCCGGGAATGAGATACTTCATATACAAGCCAGCAGTGGCAGCAATATCAGCATCTTGATGGAGTAAAATGAGAACTGGCTCAGTGTAGAACCACAGCATTGATATAGCAAAGGAGAACAACAACGACACAATGCAGGATGCTTGTAGATAAATTCCCAGCATCCTGTACAGCTCTGCACCGAAACCCTGACCACAGAGCGTTTCAAGTGCACCACTTAAACCGATCTGCATCATGAAAACGGAAAAGGGTTCATTAGATACACAAGCACATAGTTATTAAGTTTTAACCCAAATGAAGACACCATGGCAAGATCTTGTATCAACAAATATAATATTCCCAATATGTAGACATTGACATCAATTTAATATGACATTTCATTTTGTTACGTGCAAGACTTTTCTCCCTCCCCATCGTTATCATTACAAAGAGCATTATCCTAACTAGATGCTCTATACTATTTTTTTTTTCTTTTTTTCATTATTTTATGTTGGCCTTACATTACATGCACACCACGAAGATGTACATGAATCACAGATTTTGATGCAAGAAAAAAGATGAATAACCGAAGAAACTGAAAAGCTGATATTAAAAAGCACAAATATGATGCTAAAATCTTCTCAGTAAAAGTTTTCGAGTACTTATTACCATGACAGCAAAGCCGGTGACGGTGGCCCACGAGTTAGCAAGAGTGGCGCCGGCGAGCTCGAGCTCACCGAGGTGACCGGCAAACATAACAGAGACCAGAGTGATTAAGTAGTAGAATACATTAGTAAGAATCATAGGCAGCGAGAAGAAGATCTGCTTCTTAGCCTCCTCCACATCGATAACTTTGTTATTGGCCCACCAAGAACGTCTCTCCTCGTTAATATTACCTTCTTCGTTTAACCCTCTATCATCTTCATCTAGCAGAGGTACTACGGTGTGTATGCTTGTGTGATCTGAAGGCATTTCTTCTTCTTCTTCTTCTTCAAAGTAATAGATATAAATCTTAAAATTTAGAAGGATCGTTTTCCCGGAAAGCATATTTAATGTTTTCATTTCGGTACAATATAAAATAGTTAATAACTGAAAAACCCGAAGGAGTTAATTTTGCGAACTATCCACAAATTTCTTTGGCACTAATAAATCAGAAAAATTAAAAGAGCAAAAAATAAATCAATACCAGAAATTTGGTAACGCAGTTCGGCACACCTTGCCTACGTCTGCGGGGCCCTCACCCAGCTTAATCACTTTCATGAAAATACAATAGATTTACCCAAGGCTTTACTGAGCCGACATCACTCAACCCTTGACACTATCCCACAACCTAACTACCCGTGAAAGAGTTTCACACCCAATAGTACGATCGTCTCGTACTAACCTCAACAGAGGATTTGACTCAACAGTACCTGATAATAAAGATAAGAAATAGACAACTCAAGTGATTAATCAATTAAAAACAAAATAATAATAATCTTGAGAAAAAGAAGACAACTTCCCGAAAAGTTAAGCTCCACTGAAAAATCTGGAAGTCGTCGTAACACCAATAATAAAGACAGCAGCAAAAGAAACGAGAATTTCTCTAACGCCCAATCATCTTTTTTTTTAACACCCACGTCCACTGCTCTTTTATTTCAAGACACCATATGCAGCCACTGTATTTTTCTATTACGCACATCAAGAGGGTTCCATCACAAGCCGTCAACTTGAGGAGCATTCAAGGAACCAACGAAGATGAAACTTACTTGAGTTCTGGGACAACAGACAGACACGGCTAGCTCGAACAACCCATATCAACAACCACTGCCGTACATACAAAATTAATTAACGCCAGCTGCCCATGAGACGCAATCTTCAACTAATAAAATAAACCCCGATTGTGCACAGCCTATTTTTGCTATCTTTCCCAATTGTGATCCACAACACAATCTCCAGTACACGCAATCTTCAGTTAGAATTCCACTACAACTAGAATTCTTCACATAAGTGTTTCTAAAATCCTTCTACGTGGAGCTACCTCAACCTTATACTAACAACACACACAGCAAAGCCACAAGCCACGTCTCACTCATCAACCCTCCATAAAGTCTGCGCAGTCAACCACACTAAGAAAAACTTACTATTATTTTCTACATCAGCCAGCTGTCACCTCAGACATGTTCTTCAACTTATTTTCTTTTTTTTTTACATGCGCAACACATCTACACCCAAAAAAACCTACGGCAGCTACCACGACTACTCATTTAGGATCCAAACTCAATTAATTAAAAAAAAGTCCAATAATCAAAACATACTAGCCTATTTACGATTTAGACTTCAATTAAAATGCAATCTCAATCCATCGTCATCAATCCAACAATTATATGTCCAATTCAAAATGCCAAAATTAAACAAAGAATATATAAAATATATTCTAACAATAACATTAATATAATTTATTTTACCACATGTTTAGTTTTCTTTGTTTATGTTAATTTGATATTTAATATTAAATCTCAAATTTTGACATAAACTAATTTTGATGCAAAGTATCAAACCACTATATATCGTTATTTGAACATCTCATCTCTAGGGTTATCACTTTCTCCCCTTGTTATGCTCTTTCTGCTGTAATGCCTTTGGTTTCGCCTTTTATTCACTGCTTTTTGTATTGAAAACTCAACATCAGTAGTCATTGCACCTGCAATCCCCTCCTTAGTATCGACTACATGTTAGTTGCTTTCACCTCAGTTTTGGTCAATATTATACACGTACAAGGCCTTTGATCTACTAGTATTCTTTTGTACCTCTTCTTAGGGCTCTTTATTTCTTATAATTCAATTTCCATAAAGAAAGAAGGCTATTAGGATTCTATTCCATTCGTGATTAGCGGCCGGTACGAAAGCTCAATCAGGATTCAGGACCATGAGTCGAAAGCTATGCGTAACCACTTACGTCATATGCATACTCATGGAGCATGTCCAACTTCCAACTCCCACATAGTTTGAATAAGACAACCGTTATAAGATAAACAAGATATATGTTCCAATAGTTTGAAGGTAATATACGTGTCTTTGTTCATTATAGAATGCAAATTCTCACAGAATAGCCGTTCAAAGTACAGAACATGAATTGAAAAGAAAAATTGGACGAATGTAATGGCTGGTTTACAAAAACCATCGAATGAATTGAATTGCTTATAAAAGCCATCATAATATGGTCTTTTCTTGCAGAGCCAACACAAGTTATATTATGGGAGAAAAGGTGAAGCTTTTCGCTGTGTGGCCGTGTCCTTTTTGGGCCAGGTTTGGTGATGATAAAGTAATTGTACTCCTGCTAGAGCTTAGCTAGAAATAGATGAGCTAAACTGTACTGTGTAGTATTAGTAGGCTTGGTTTTACTATCTAACGTACCAATTAATTATTTCTCATTTCTTGGAAGCAGGTATTAGCATCAATAGTATATAATGTTTTTGTGTGAAGCAAGGAAAGGAGCAAGAAGGCATAGTTGCGTCCTTAGAGAACCTAAAACATTTGGAAGAAGAGCTGAAAGGAAAGAAGTTCTTCGGTGGCGAGAAAATTGGTCTAGTAGATCTTGCACTTCGTTGGCTTGCTTATTACCTTGTTATGTTTGAGGAGATTATGTGTCTAAAACTCGTAGACCAACAAAAGTTCCCTTCTTTAGCTGCATGGATCCATGAATTTGCAGATCATCCACTAAGTCCTGAATCATGGCCACCAAGAGACAAACTTGTTGCCAGGTGCACTGCTATGCGTGAAACTTACCTTTCAGAAGATGGGCATCGCTAGTGGACCACCAGCTCTTCCTGTTGAATAACTATTGAAAGGACGAACGATAATAAAGGAAAGACATTAGTCACATCAAATGGGACGGTGATTTGTTGGAAAACCAAAAGTGAATAAAAGATGTAGAATAATGCATGCTTGGAGGTCATGTATCGGGTTGATAGAGCTGTCTGTAAGCCAAAACTACTGTGTCACGACTACGTCTTTTCGAGTCGTCTGGCAAGGTTCTACTTCGGAGGCGTTTCAGCCTGCGCGTGGCTTCAGGCAGGGAGACCCTCTTTTCCCTATCTATTTGTCCTTTGCACAGAGCGCTTGGGGCACTTTATTTCGGCAGAGGTGGATGCGGGGCGGTGGAAGCCGATTAAGCTTGGCCGCACGGGCCCTCTCCTCTCCCATCTGTTCTTTGCTGATGACCTGGTTCTTTTCGCGGAAGCTGAGGACAGTCAGGTGCAACTTATTGCTCGTACGCTGGAAACTTTCTGTACTGCGTCTGGGCAGACTATGAACAGAGCCAAAACCCGGGCCTTTTTCTCCAAGAATGTTTCTCGAGCCACTGTGCATCGCTTGAGCAAGGCGCTTCGGGTTCCTAGCACGACTAATCTTGGCCGTTATTTAGGGGTTCCCTTAATTCATGAGAGGACGACCAGACGTACCTATCAATACCTCCTGGATGCTGCCCAGAAAAAGCTAGCCGGGTGACGGGCCAGGTTATTATCATTAGCAGGCCGGGTGACTCTTACCCAATCCGTTCTTTCTGCGTTGCCCCTGTACACTATGTAAACGGTCCGGCTTCCGTGCCAGTTGTGTGACGAGCTGGAAAAAATCATGCGCACCTTTCTTTGGGGCTCCTCGTCGGATCACCATAAGCAGCATCTCGTCAACTGGGAGTCGGTCTGTCGGCCGAAGAAGGAGGGGGGCCTAGGCATCAAGCAGATCCGTTCTATGAACGATGCTTTCTTGGCGAAATTAGGGTGGGGTTTGATTACTAACCCTACTGCGCTTTGGGTTCAGATCCTCCGGGCGAAATATCGTCTCGATCCTCCCCACCTACCCCTCACCCTCAACAGGAATGGGGCCTCAGCTGTTTGGCAAGGGATTTCGGCGGCCTGGAAGTGGGCCCGCCAAGGGGCTCAATGGACTCTAGGCAACGGCAGGCGGGTGTTATTTTGGATGGATGCTTGGCTGGCCGGATGGGGTCCCCTTATTCACTTGGCTTCCTCTCCGGTCCCGACTTCCCTCAGTCTGGCTACTATTGCGGACCTCACGCTTGCGGGGGGCGGGTGGAACTGGCCTGCTTTCCAGCAGTATCTGCCGACCGCGGTTTGTGTGGAGCTTGCGCACTTTGGCGTTCTTGCTGAATGCATGGAGGAAGATAGCCTGCGGTGGGGCCCTTCCCCCCACGGCAGCTTCACTGTGGCGTCAGCTTATGCTCTCATCGAGGACCTGCCCCCGGGCGGCTGGCCCAATGTAACGCCCCATTTTAGGGGTTAGAATATTAAAGAAATTCGGTACGTTTTCTAATTTCTATTTGGATCTTGGCATGCATTCATGGCATTTTCCGGGTAAATTGGTTTAATGAAACTTCGGATTGATTCGG
>JANZLH020000268.1:43689-62437 GCA_026770325.2 Erythroxylum fimbriatum
GATTAATTTTAATTTATTAAATATATAAATATAATGTTGAATTAAATTATTTATAATTTTAATTAAAAATTAAAAATAAAAAATTAAGTAATATATTTAAATGATAGTAAATCAGATTATGAAAAAAAAACAGGAAATAAAAACCACATTTTATGGTTTTCATAATTTTTGAAAATCGGAAGAAACTAAAACCAAAAACAAAAATTAAAAACTCAAACAAACAAAATTTTTTACCAAATTTGAAAACAAAAACAGAAAATCAAAAATAAAAACGGAAACAAACACCTCCTAAGTTGCTGATTTTGCGGATCGGAATCAAGAGGACAGCTTGCCAGAGATTAGCAGCGGGAGGAAAATGTAGAAAAAAAGGCGACCTATGCTGGTCATTTTAATCTTGGGATTACTTATTTTGTAAATACATTCTACTCTTGGAGGATATTTCGGACCGAGCTCTCTCGCAGTATTATATAACTTTTCTTATTTCCATTATAAAAAAAAGTTAAAAAACGTTAGGTCAATTTGGGCTTTTAGCCGAGAAAAGATGAACGGTGGTTTTGTAAACTGGAAACGAGGCCGCAAAGTTGAGTGAGTAGGGCGGAAAGGAAGACAGCCCAAGAAATCTGACAAAAACGCCACTTTGATTAGTACTAAATACCAAATTCACCAAACCAGAAATTTCAACTCTGTTCCAGAGTAAGAAATCTTTGTCTGTCTAAGACTCAGAGGGATCGGGCAAAAGCCATCGACAAACCTCATACACTTGAAAGGAGAATAATAAAGGCTATGGATTTTCCCGACCAGGACTTGGACTTGATGGGGGATGAAGATTATGAGGATGAGCAGGACAAGCAGAGCAACGGAGCTCACCGATCAGGTTCCTCATCCCCTGCGTCGTCATCTTCTTCTTCAGGCTCGTCTTCTTCTTCCGCGGCGGCTTCTTCTTCTTCCGATGCGGGAGAGAGCAGCAGCGGTGGCAGTGGGAGCGCCAGCAGCGGTGGGGAAGAGAAAGTTGAGGGTGATGATCACGGCGGAGGAGAAGATGACTATTATAATAGTAACAACAGGGATAGGGATGGTTATGAGGACGCTGATCTTTTTGGGTCTGATAATGAAGATTACGTTAAAACCCTCCCCATTAGCCCTTACCCTATTCCTGGTAATTTTTCATTTCTCTCTTTTACTATTGTTTTATTTTTGAACTTTGAATTTCTACTGGGTATTACTAAGGCAAGATATTACCATTTTGAATCTCTTTAGTGAAGTTTCTGTGGAATAGATTTGTTAAACGTTTGCTTCTGCTGTTTATGATACTTCTCTTCTGGTGCGTTAATTTTTGCTCTGTTGGCTGATTTAGCTATGAGGAAGTTTTCCATTTATTGCCTGAGTTGATGATGCGTTCAACGGATTGCTATGATTATGTTTGATTGCTGATTGGTTTGCTTAATTGGACAAAATAGAGTATGTTCTTCAACTTCTTGATATACCATACCAGCCATGATGTATCTCATTATTAAAAGATTACTTTAGGTTCAACAATTTGGGATAATTTACTGTTTTACTTGTATGATTAAATGCTAAATTATGCATTTAGTAAATACGCCACGGTTAAGATGGGCTGCCTTAAGTCCTATTCTCATTGCCTTCTTAGCTAGCTGAAGAAATTTACTCCAAATATGGAAAATACAATTAATGAGATTTGAAAGATAACATTCTGCTAATTTCAGTAAGTTTCATGATATACTTATAGCATTGCGCCTCAAGAACAGTAGCAATTAGCAACAAGGTAGTACAAACTATAAATGATCATGGGCTGATAATAAAATTGTGACTGGAGTGAGGTCTTATGTGGTTACATAACATTTTTTTTATAAGTGCATGTAAGCACCTATTCGCTGTGTGATGCAGAGCATCATGAGAAGTGTACTAGTGTCCAAATTTGCTTCAAAGTTCTTAGAGACACATTGAATAATTCATTACCCTTATTCTCTTGCTGCTGAGAGTGTGATCTCTCTCTCATATGGTATTTATAACAATTTCTTTACTTGAATAATGGCTCACAGTGTTGCCCGTCTTGCACAATACTAATAACCAGCCTGGAGGGAACTCTGGACGTGGTCGTCGGCATCATGATAGAGGCCTCCTTCCTCGACCACCATATCCTCCAAGGCAGGGCTATGGTTACCATTCTAAGTTTTCAAATGGTCATCGCGATGAAAGATTTGTATCCGAACTGAAATTTTTGAAAAGTGAAGAGACTCTGTCAAGAAAACCTGTTAATTTTCAGGAGGTAGGTTTTTAATTAAATTTTATATTTCCCTTTGTTGTTATTTGATTTCTGTGGTTTTATGGGTCAATAGCATTGTATGAGTGAACATTATTTCTTAACTTCTGTGTCCTGCTGTATGACGGTTAACATGGCCAAAAGTTTTGGTTGTCAAAGTGAATTTCTTATATTCATGATGCACAGCATTTGTACTACTAGTCAAAGGAAAGGTGAGTAATAAGAGGGGAAATTGTTTGTTGAAAGACTGCTGGTTGTACTCTATTTCTTCCTTCTACAGTTATGCTGTTTTGAATTGTCTACTGACTTGTTGGGTTTACTCCTATAGCCATCTGAACTTGCTTGCTACAGTCGCGTAGAAGGTGGAGATGTTTACTTTGATGAGCGTAGCTTGGTAAGCTTTTTCAGGATTATGTCTTTTGTTTTTCTTTCAAGGGGTTTCAATTATGTCCAATGATGTTTCATTATCATAAGCTTATTTTATCCCTCTTCTTCCTGTTAATAGAGACTTTTCAAACGTCTTATTTCTGAAGATATTGGAGCTGATCTGAACGAAGGTTTTGATACTTTTATTGAGAAAAAAGGTGTGTATGCTGTATTGCAATTATCAGTTTGGATTGCTATCAAGTGTTGTGACGAGATCCAAATGAAGTAGAATTCCTTGCAATTTAAACATCCATTTGTTCAAACTCTATGCTTGGGCAATAGCTTGCAACTTTTATCTTTCTTGATCAATTCTGCACCAGATTTGGGTTCTCAGGGTTTTGGCGACCTTTTGTCTTGCATAAGGGACAAAAAGATCCCACTCCAAAACATGCATTTTGTGGTAAGAATTGTTGGATACCTTTTCTTATTTTTTGCTTAATGCCTTAATGGGGCATAGCCACTAAGCATTTCTTCTTTCTTCTTTGATATTGCCAGACTTACCGCAACAACCTTAATAAGGTGATTTTCTGATCCTTGGTATTCTTTACCAAGATATCCATGAGCAATAATTGTTGTCAATGTTGAGTCTGCCAACATGTTGAGCTATTCCAACCATTTATTAGTTCTTAAGGACTCTTGATTACCTGTTACTGATGATACTGAAATATTTTATTGGAAATGAGAAAGGTACTTTATAAGCCTACTATATGATATAAATATGATACAATTTTCACTGCAAATGATTTTTGTGGATGTATATATGAATTTTGTCATATTTAAGCTTGCATTGTACTTCTTCAGTTTTTATCCACAGTTCTTTCATGGATTAATGTAAAGAATAAAACATAGATATTCACACTTCCCATGGCTTATTGCATCATGCAGATATTGCAAACTGCTTATATTCGAAATGAGGCCTGGGAAATGGGTGTGCACAAAAGGAATGGAGTTGTGTATCTTGATGTGCACAAGCTACCAGAAAGACCACAAAGTGAATTGGAGCGTCGAAGGTACTATACTCGTGTTTGAATAAGTAGAGATGTCTTATGCTTTACCCTAAACCTAATTGCAAGCTCTTTACTCTTCTAGTTCCTTTTTTTATTTTTTGTGAAATGAAATGAGTTCTTGCAAATCATAGCTTATGCATTGATTTTTTTTAAAAGTTTTATCAAATAGTATACATGCTTTAATTATTTGTAATTTTGTCTCATCTATTTTGAGTTCAGTTAATCTTCTTTTAGTTGTTCTATTTCTTTTTCTTGACTTCCATCATTAAATCTTTTCCCCAAAAAGTGTAAAAGTGAAGTTTTTAATCAGAAATTATCTCTTCTGTCTAAAGCTTATGTATACTTTGCTTGAGCTTGCTAATTGAACACAAAAGTCATTTTTCTTCTTTCCTAGGTAACTACCACCATTTTTAATATGAACCACTAACTGCAGCCCTTTCATTGGTTTGTAGACATAAACCTGATGAAGAAAGAGCAAAGTTAGATGGATAAGAAAAGAATCAAAGAACCAAACTATTAAAATTGTAGACATAATTACAAATATATGTTGGACATAATAATGTGAGCTAAAAAAGTGGAGAAAGTTAATGACGGCAGAGCACAAGTTTGATGAAAGATGAAAGTTATCATGTCAGCTGCAAAAAGAGTTACAATTTAGTATGTATAGTCATCTTCAGTGAAGAAGCTAGATTACAAATATGCAAGCATTTTATAATGCATGAAAATTTCTTTTTAGAAGAGTTTCTCTATCTTATAGTCCCTTGTTTTTCATCATGATTGAGTTCTATCCGTGTCACTTTTTCCCTTTTAGATGTTATTGGGGATATTGTTTTGAGAGCCTAGCCACTGAGGATTCAGGATCTGACGGAGAAGGTATACATCATGTTGATGCCAATGTTGAATACTGTTCTGTGATTAAAACCAAATTAGGAGCTCATCGTATTCTGATGGGTGCTGAAATGGATTGCTGTGACTCAAATGATGATGGAAGGAGGTTTTATGTGGAGTTGAAGACAAATCGTGAGGTTTTTATCAACTGATAATTGTTCATGTATTACATGTAATCTTTTTTCATCCTCCAGCTTTTAGATATTACCATCCAAATCACTCAAAAGCTTCTCTAAATTATGTGCAGCTCGAATATCATACTGAGGAAAGATTTGAGAGAGAAAAACTGCTCAAAGTTTGGGTAAATTTGCTGCCAATATTACTTTTCCTGATAATTGCATTACATCTTATTTAGATTCAGATTTATATCAACAATTTTCGTTTTTTTTTTTTGCATTATCTAGTTGATGCAATTAACCTTTGTTTTTAAAGACATCTTGATGCAAAATAAAATTAGTTTAGTTATTTTCTTAATCATTAATTTTCCATAATTGGAAAAGGACTTGAAGTATTTTTATTTTGTTTTATTTTGGTTTGTTTTTGTTGGTTTAGGATTTAAATCTATTGGGGAATAATAAGAATCCTTATTAAGTAGGATTTGAGTTCTATTTCAGTATTTTAAGTTAAGAGTCATAGGATTAAGAGAACAAATCTATATATAGGATTGAATGTTCCAACTATGAAGAATAGATAATTTTTTCACTTTAGGAATTTCAGGTTGAGTGTGTGATGCCGTCTTATCTAGAAGTGATTCTTTAATTCTAAGATCCATACCTAGAGAGTTGTGATGCGTAGTTCTTAATGAACCTTAGATGCGACTTTTAGGAGTTGCTAGTTTGAAGTTAATAAGCCTTTATATGATAATGAGACCTTCAGATCAATTATATTTTGTTTAAATTTTACCTTTTGCATAATGTTTTTCCTACATCTGTCCTCTACCTGTCCTACATTACTTCTAGTTGTTACTTTCTCTAAAGTCTAACTATGATTAACAGCTTGCTTACACACTTGGTGATTGGAACACCCAAAAGAAAATAAAAACAAAGAGGCTTTGTAATAGAAAATCTACAAACAATCATAGGCATTGCCATTAATTTTCACTAAAGATGAATTATGTATGTCTGTCCGAACCATCGCAATATTGTTGTAATATCTTAGTCATTAAAATGAAGAAACATGCCTAGTAACTCACCTGTCAACATACACACGAGGAGGCAGAGGTTTTAAATGATAAGGGTTTATATAACCTTGTTTGTTGACTTTTCCCTATAAGCAGATGTGGAAAAGTATCTCAATGAGTTTTGCTTTAATGTTCAATTAAGACGGACTGTGACTGAATACTGAAGGGCAACTATCAGACATCCTAATTCCGACATATTAAAATAAAGAATTCCAATACCCATCTCCTCTGCTTTTCAAAGACGTCACATGTTCATTTGAAGTTTTATAAATGCCTGGATTCTTTTGGTAAATATAATTTGACATTAGTTAATGGCACAAGATGTGCAAGATGCATGTATTCGCGGTGTATGCATATGCATGTACCATAAGTACCGTAGATATGCATTTCGCAGAAATGAGTTTACTTAGATGCTTTATATTTTGCAGATACAATCATTCTTAGCAGGTGTGCGTTACATCGTTTTTGGATATAGGTAATTTCTATTGCTACCTGACTGAACCTTTCTGCTTTCTGCTTGGAAATTCTTAATGTCTAAGAATCATATTAGGTAGGAATTATATTATTATTACAACCGGTATGCATCAGAAAGGAATCTTGTATTGATGGAAATAATCTTGGACAATAAACAAACCTCCCTTTGTTCCTATGCAACTTGACCCCCTGGGACCTGAAAGGAAGTTAAAATGCATGAGAATAGTTTTTTGCTTGTGAAGTTATCCATCTCGTATTCCTTATTTTACAGGGATGACACAGGCCGACTTGTCCGCACAGAGAGGCTAACTCCTAAGGACATAACGCAACGAATAAAAATGAAGAATTATTGGCAGGTTATGATTGTAATCTTGATATGTGTCCTAATTTCGATTTTTTTGCCACCTCCAAATATTACTTTAACTATTAATTCACTTGTATTATTCTGTACTATTGTCTTAGTGACTAGTATGTATGCTGCGGGAATAGCAACTCCTAGTGTCAGATCCCCACCCCAGTTCCAATGGAAACAAAGTGTTGACAGTGTTCTAAACTGAAGGTTTATTGATCATCCTGTGTTTAGTGTTTAACCTGGGTTGGTCAGTCCTTTTAGTCTTATTAGTCAGGGGAAACCGGTGACATTCCTTTGAACGCTAAAATACCTGTCATTTGAAAGTTACTGGGGTTTTGGCCAATTTTGTAATTAAATTTTGTTGGTTAGAGGAAAGCCTGTATGTAGGTTGCAAGTACAAAATGTTTTTGGTGTTTGTAATTATTGCAACACTGTGATAGCAGACAGCTATTATTCCTCCAGTCCAATTTTTGGTTCTATCCCCATGTTTTCATTTCTGGTTATTTTGGGGACTCAAGGCCAAGTCATATAGGGAGGACGTGTTATGCGAGCTGTGTATCATCGAGACATTAATGGATACTACAACAGGATTCAATTAGGATCACGCAAATATGTTCAAGTTTTATTGGTGAAACATTCATTAGTTTTACCGTTTAATAATGTACTACATAAATTGGTTGCAGGGAGGTGTTTGCCTAGCATTTGCTGATGAGGTTTTATGCTGGCTTTATGGAACAGTCAAAGAGAGTGAGTTTGTAGCTTTCTGCTCTTGTCCTCTTTCATTTTATTGCTGCAGCAGCATCATCCGAGAACGGAATATAGAAAGGCTTTTTCACTCTTTCATGTGAGATCTAGTTTTAGTTTTTCTTGAAAGATTAATTAAAATGATTCTTTGTGCAAATTTTCAGATGAAGACTATATATTGCAGTTTAATCCTCCTTCCACAAGGTTGGAACTCCTTCAAGCACAATCTTGCCCGGATGTAATCACTGAACATGTTGGACAGTTGCAGAACATGTGGGGGCCTCCCTCTTAAAAAATTTAAGAAAGGGGTTACGCTACCAAATTGGTGTTGCCTCCGCACCATGGCAAATAGGGTTGCTGCTGGTGAATAATGCTTGGCCCCCAGTTTTGCTTCCACATAAAAGCTTGATGTTATTCTGACATACCAACAAACACAATGGCTTCCAATTTTCGTGACATTTACTGGTGGAATTGGTAAGTGTATTTTTGATAAAAAGAAGGATGAAGTCGTGGAGTTATAGTACAAGGATGCCTGGTGACTGTTAAAGGTCATAATGAAGGATCAGTTGTATACTTGAGCTGACCTATAATTTTATTGTCTACATAATATTTCATCACTCATTAAATCGTTTCCCAGTATGTTATGGCAGTACTAATTTCCATAGGCTACAGCATTGTGAAGAGGGATCGAGTAATTGACTTGCAATAATTTAATAGCACAAAGAGGGAGAGAGCTTTATATAGGTGAGTCGTGAAGACAATTGTATATATTTATGGGTGGATAGGAAATAAATTTATTATAAATTTTAATTATTTTGTTATACAGACGATATGTGGCCTTACTAATTTTGTTTATATTCATAAATAGGGTTATTTAAAGGATATAAAATTATAAGGTATGAGGTGATTAGATGGAAATCTAAATTTTAAATATATTTTATTTGAATTATAAACAAGGCATTAAATCAATATGTATTTTATATTGTTATTTTTAACATTTTTAATGTTTTATAAAACCTTGCAAATTTGAACGTGAAAATAATTTATTCGGGATATTATTTTGAAATTATTGTCATTTTCAAATGTTAAATTTAGTTCATATTTAAATGTATGTTAAAGATTTACAAAGATTACAAAGAATTTTTTTAAAAAATAAAATTACAAAGAAGATAACTATTTAAATTATTAAATAAATACAATATTAATTATTAATATAAAGTTTGATTTAAATAAAGATTAATTTTCAATAAAAAGAGATAAATTAAATTTATATTCATTTAATAACCTTAAATTTTGTTATAATTACACGATTATTTTCGTTCTTTTTAATGATTTAAATAATTCGGTTGATTTAACAGTCAAAATTTTGAATCGTCCAATTTTTAAATTTGATTTTTAACTTTTAGATCGATTTATTATAGTAACTTTTGTAGTTAAATATTGATCAGTTTATTAATTAATTAGTCAATTTTTGTTAAATTAATAAATTTTTTAACTAAAATAAATCAATAATTTTTTAATTAAAATTCAAAAATCAATAAACATAATTTTTAATTTTTTAATTTTAAATCTCTTATTTAATCGTTTAATTTCTAATATAATTTTTAAAATAAAATTGTTGCTCAAAAGCATATAGCACCGCCGAATCACTGACCGACTCAACTTCAGACCCTAAATAGAATGCAGAAAAGAAATTAGAAAAAGAAGAAAAGAAATGGAGGAAAGAGTGAACAAAGAAGGCATGGAGAGCATAGCCAAGAGGCTATCGACGATGGAGGATCTCTACTTCCCTCGCTCTCTTCAGCCCGACGCCTCTTCTCCTTCCCAACGCAACTCTCTTCTCTTCCAACTCCTTTCTCGCGACCCCGCTGTTTTTTTAGGTACTGTTTGTTTGATCACCCCTCTTCTTGCTTCTTTTAATTTGCCTGAAATAAAGACTTTCTTTTGGTTCCCGGACCTCGTAAGGATTTTGCACAGTTCCATAAATTCTATGGTTATGCCCAGCAGATGTTAACTTCGCTTCTTCCTTTTTTGTTTTTTTTTTGTCTACTTTGCTTAATGAAAATTTAATCTTTCCAGTACATGCATCTTCTATTGGTTAGATTTTCTGTATTATTTTTTTATTTATTATAATTTCTTCATGGGTTTCCTCCCTTTGTTACAATTGTTTCCTCTTGCGGAACTTTGGTTTATCTAATTTATGTCTTTTTGGGTGATATATAGAACGTTATGGAGCGCATTTGACTTTGGATGAGCTTCAGGAATTTGATGTACTGAATGATAACTATGAAGTGAATTGGTATCTAAAGAATCTCAGGAGCAAGTTGGTACCAACTTCTGAGGATTTGCGAACAAGGTCAGTGACAGTGAAGAATCGAAGATTGGCTTATTTGAATAGGCTGATACTCGATGGAAAATACTTCTCGGAGGACGCTATGAGGGAGAGGGAACCGTATTTGCATCATGAGTTTGTGGGGAAGTTCCAAGATCAGAGTGCTAGGCGCATGGCTAGGCCAGGGGAAAGGTGGTCTGAGACATTAATGAGAAGGGCTGAGGAAGCAGTTTTAGTTTCGAAGATTAGGGAGGAGCAACAGAGGTTAGGTGTAGCTGAGAGTGAATGGGTCGGTAACGAAATAAACCAACAGCAGGTAGAAGAGGAAGAGGAAGAGGAGGAGGAGATGGAGGAAGAAGAAGAGGAAGAGGAGGAGGAGATGGAGCAAAAAGAAGAGGAAGAGGAGGAGGAGGAGGAACCAAAGAAGGCTCATGGTGACATGCAGTCTGCGGAGGTAGTTTATGTTCGAATACTTTTGGCATGTTTGTTAGTTTATCTAGACTTCTCCAGCTCAGTATTTGGTGTCTCTTTTGTGTTGGTGGATTTATGATCATTTTCCTGAATCCAAATTTGGATTTCCATTAAGATGAAACCTTGGTTTCTCTGTTGATGAATTGTGAGCATTTTCTGTGATAATTTGGCACCTCAAAAACACAAGGTTTCGTCTTTCATGACTAAATTATGGCTCCATTCTGGAAAAATAATGCCTATCAATGATTTGTTCTTACTCAAAAGAATCTCCTCTCTCTCTCTCTCTTTTTGTGCTTTGTGAGATTGGGAGGATGATAATGTAGCTATTTGGATTAGTTTTCAGTCATAATTTAGGCATTTTGAATTTTGCTTGTGATTGATTTTGAGAATCCTTATCAGAACATTGCGGTAACAAATTTCTCAAACCGAAGCCTTGTTGTTCTCTTCTTGACTTTCTGTTTTGTGACACCTTTGAGTTTATGCCTTTCTTTTGGGTTACTGAACCATGACCTCTGTTTTCATGCTTGTCCATGTTTTTCTTTTGGCTTGTCATTCTTATGTTTGCATTTTCTTGATACAAAATCTTACATGTAAGTTTCTTCTTCATTTTCATATTTCACTGATCTTCACCCAAGTTCTGAATTGCAGGTTTTGTTGGAAGAATGGTTGATGTTGTCAGTTCATATAGCATAATAGTTGCATATTAATTGAATTTCAGATAATTAACAAGTAGGAAAGGTCATTCAGAATCATCTGCATATTCTGAAAGTGTTGTCCGTTGTTGTCATCCATGACCGGCTGACTTGGGTTATAACATCTTCCCTTTGCTACCTGCAGATGTTTGTTGGGAATGATGGATCCCATTCAAGTACAGAGAAGCACGATGCGGGGGCAACTTTTTCCGCTGAAGATATGGAAGATAGAATGGATCAATTCACCTCCATTATGCACCAAAAGTTTCTCTCTGGTGAAGATCATCAGCATTTAGATTACTCAAAAATAGATGATGATGTGACCTTGGATGATCACTGGTTCAGAGAAGCCAATTATGACGCGGAGGAAAAGTATTTTGGTGGAGACGATGATCTCTGATTGACATTAATATGCTATTATGAAATGTGGCATTTGTACGTAGAGATGTATATTTTTTTTCAGAGCAAATGATGGAATTCCAACTGAACAGCTTTTCCGGGGGAATCAGCATCCGCTTCTCTTTTAATCAGGCGGCGTCTAGATGCACTTAGTTGAGAGTAAGGTTAGCCATGGCTACCAGTTAACTAAACTCATTTTTCCATTTACGCGACACTTAAATAAATAATGCATTAGATCTTCCTTTTTTTTTTTTTGACGAAATAATGCATTAGATCTTAGTTTTTTATAAATCAAACTCCTAAGCCTTCTTGATGATAAGGGTAGGGATGTCAATAGGTTCGAGTATTATTTTACCCACATTCATATCCATTTCTTATGATTCAATCTATTATTCATTTGAAATCTATCGGTTTTATAATTTACTACCCATATTCAAATTCATTTGATTGCTCGGTTTTTTAGATATCCATCGAGTTATATAGCAGACAAAAATATAATTTTTAAATAGAAAATATAAAGAGCAAATTTTTGTAAATGATCCAAATCAAAATTACTTTAATAATAATAATAAGTCAAGATTTTGATTTGAATATCCTAAAAAAATTAAAAAATTAAAATCATAAAAATCATAATGTTTAATGGAAAGATAAACAATTAAGAGCTGGAACAATGACAGAAATATTCAAAGTTTCAAATTGTCTTTGCGTGAATTCTGTAACATTCAAAACTCCATCTCTATATCATTTGCATTATTATCATCCTATAAGAAAATAAAATATAATGAAAAAGATGAGAACTGAGAAGTAAAGTAAAGATTTTAAAGTTGTTTCTTCTAATAAAATATTAATATTTTATTATATTTAATTATAAATATTAAAAAATATAGTTAATAAAAAATGAGTAAGGTATGGGTATCTATCGGTTCGGATTATCACTAGACCCATATTCAACTCTATATCTACATCTATTTTTTAGCATCTATTTAAAATCTATTTTTTTTAGCTTCTATGTCTATTTTTTCGATTTGGGTGATACAGATATTAATCGGGTTGAAAACTCACTACTATCCCTAATCAAAAGATAAGGTTTAAAGCCTTTTTGGAAGGCTAAAAGTATATTTTGAACTTTCATATTTAGAACAAAATACAATTTAAATTATAACATTTTAAAATGTTTAAATTGAATCTTATTTTAAACATCCTATTTTATCAATTTAATTTATAATTCAATTTTTAAATCATCTCATAATTTCACTCATTTTCTTTAAATACCAAAACATTGTGTTTGTACTTTGGGCGGTCAGTGGAAAGGAACTTGGGGCAATTGTATCCATAATTAATGCGATGGATTGAGCTTTTATTTATTTTATAATTAGTTGAACATACTTTGTTTAATTTTTGTTCATGCTTCCTTTTTTTTTCATACTAATCTATTGTCCAAAATAGAGCATTCCGTCTCATAAAACATGAACCATTTCATGATAGGTTTATGAATTTCTTCAATCGGTTATGGTTATGTATTTTATGTCCTTTATTAAAATTAATATGAAAAGACTCCTTAAAATTAATTATGAAGTAATGATTTAAGAACTAAATGAGTTCAATTATTTTAGTCATAAAAATTTTAAAAATTTAAAATTATTATTTTATCTTAATAATTTGTTGTTAAAAACTAATTAATTTTTTAATTAATTAATCGACTAATGTTTATAAATTATAACAAATTAATTAGTCCTTTTTAAGTCTCATTCTTTAATTAGATTTTAAATTTTCAATGAATAAAAATAGTCTTTGTTAATACGATCTCAAATTTTTAAATTTTGTTCGATCTTTATTATATACAAATTTATAACTATTTAATATAGTTAAAAAAATTTAAAACAATCTCTTTACTAATTAAAGTTAAGATTGATTATTACTGGACCTCTTCCGATCCCGCTTATAAGCGAGATTTTTATTAGATGTTGTTATTGTTGTTGTTAATGTAGTTAAATATTTAAATTTAAAAGCTCTAATTTTATCGGTTTAAATTTCATTTCAATTTTTAAAATATTGATTACACATATTCTTAGGTCAATAATGAAGGAATCTAATTAGAATGAGACTGGAAAGTAAAAATCGGAATAGGAATTTTTTTTGAAAAAAAGGAACAAAATAACTATGTAATGGTATTAAATAAAGTTAATATCTATGCTAATATTTGGTATTATACAATTTTATTTTATAAATAAATAATTAAAATATTTTATATTTTATAAAAAATAATCAAAACTTTTTAATGACAAATATTTTATTTTAAAATAGTTGTAAATTATTTTTATAATAAAATAAAGGTATCTATGAAATAAAAAAGTAATTGTTATATATATTATTTTTAAATAATTATAAATTAGTTTTATAATAAAAATAAAGGTGTCAACGAAATAAAAAATAATTGTTAAAAAAATATAGCATCGTAATATGTAATTTTAATAATATAATAATAATAATAATAATCAATATCAAGACAACATCATTTTAATAATAGTTTGATAACATTATAATAATATATTTATTTCGTTATACACACTCCTCTTATAAATAAAAGTCTATGATATTTGATTTCAGCTTATACACACCCCTCTTATAAATAAAAGTTCATAATTATTTAAAATTTATTATAACTGAACCGACAAAATAGTTAATAATAAAGAAATAGAAGATATATATCACAACCTCAGTGCCCCACTCCTCGATGTTTCTCTATCTTCACAATATTCACTCAGAGCACCTGGAGAAAACCCTACATATTGCAAGCAAGGGGTAAAGGCGTCATCTTTCGCCATGAACCGCTGATATTAACTCTTCATAGTTCTCATTGTCGCCGCCGTAGGAGGAGAAGGAGATTAGGCCGTGGTTAACGGAGATGTACGGCGAACGAGGGATTGTTGGGTCGAAGACGGAGGTTGCTTCCTTGGATCGTAAGCGGATCAATGACACTCTTGACAAGCACCTCGTCCGATCCTCTCCTTCTACGTCACGAACTGTCAACGGTAAGGATTTGTCGGCGATCGTTGGGAAGCAGCAACCGCTCGATCACAAGGACCAGGCCAACCATAACGCCTCTAACGGTACCAAACTTGTTGTTTAAGCAAATCTTGCCCGTTTAAAACGGTTCTTTGTATGTTTTCCTTTAAAAAGGTTGTCCTCTCTTTATATGTAGATTTGAGTAATTTTATTTATTGAAATTAAATGAGCATTTAGCTTTCTGGATGTTCTAAAATTAAGATGCGTCTTTTTGGTTTAATTATTGGTGCTTTTTTCTTGCATATTTGGGTTTTATTTTCAGACTTTTGTTTTTCCTTATGCAAGGCTGATGTTAAAGCATGAGATTCGGCATTACTGAGTACACAAAGTTTTACTTTAATTTATAGTCTTATAGCTCTGCTTTTTATGAATAATGACCTTGGTCATGTTATTGTCTGCTTACCCATCACTGCAATATGTCCAGAAACGTACTAAATTTACACAGCATTCTTTGTGGCTCTGGCTGGTATACGGAAGACTATAAACACTACTCTGGTATACGGAAGACTATAAACACTACTTATAATAGTAGCATTGATACCAGTTTCTAGATATCTTTTTCTGTTTTTCCTTTGATTTTGTTATTGTTTTTCTGTAGTTCTTATATGATCAAGCATATCTGTCTCTATTTATCTTCGTGAAGTGACATGAATTTTGACCATATTGATTGCAGAGGAATCTGAAACAGATAGTGAGGAGTCGGATGTTAGTGGTTCTGACGGGGATGACACATCTTGGATTTCATGGTTCTGCAATTTAAGAGGAAACGAATTCTTTTGCGAAGTTGAAGATGATTACATTCAAGATGATTTTAACCTTTGCGGGCTAAGCGGCCAAGTCCCTTATTACGATTATGCACTTGACTTGATTTTGGACGTCGAATCCTCTCACGGTAATCTTGTTGTGTTTTAATTAACATCCTTCTACCCAGCCTTTAACACACAAGAATGAAATCTACTATCCTGTTTTGGGGTACCTACTACTTATGGGACGTGGCATATGTGAATGTGATATAATCATAAGGATATAAAATTTTTCTTTGCAACAAATGAAACTTTACTGCCTAATTTTGTTGTATTTTACATTTTAAACCCATAATGTGATACTTCTTTTTGGTCCTTTTTACTGTGCCAAGGACCTTGACATTTAATGTACGTGGGTCTTTATGCCTTGGTCACTTATTTGATTGTTTCTTCCAACTGATTGAAATTGATAGGCGATATGTTTACAGAGGAACAGAATGAATTAATTGAATCAGCTGCCGAGATGCTTTATGGTTTGATTCATGCTCGATACATATTGACTAGCAAAGGAATGGCAGCTATGGTGAGATTTCATTTAGTGATGTTATGTTCCCGGTGGTTACTGTTCACAATGATCTGATCTTGGTTTTTACAGCTTGAAAAGTACAAAAACTATGACTTTGGGAGATGCCCGAGGGTTTACTGCTGTGGACAGCCATGTCTTCCCGTAGGTCAGTCAGATATCCCACGTTCAAGCACTGTCAAGATTTACTGCCCAAAATGTGACGATATATACTACCCTCGATCAAAATATCAAAGCAGTATCCTTTGCTGTACTTCTTTCATGAAAGTCTCTTAAATAGCCATTATTATGTAATTCTGTTATTTCAAATCTGAGTTCTGTGTTAATGTATGAAGGACAGAGAATATGGTAAAAACACATGTAAGCGGTAAAATAAGGTCATCGGACTGAAATGTAGTATTAAATATCTGAAAATAGTAATTACTTCTAGGATTTCTAACAAGAGTTAGTAATCATTCCTAGGCTTTAAATTTATCAAAATAATTAGTACAACACTCATAGGTTTTAGTATTATCTTTTGTGGTTTAGGAGTCATTTTTAAGAATCACTTTGAGAAAGAAAGCATCACAATTTCCAAGCTGAAATTCAAAGTTTTTAGGAAGAAAGCTCACCTCCTCCGTAAATTCAAGTACACTATGCAATATAAATGCCTAGATTGGCCTAACTATTCCCCCTAAGATTAAGGAATCAATTTTTTTACCTAATAGCTATCTGAACCTAAATGAGAAAACTTTAAAATTATCTAATATCCTAATTTATCTACCTACTATGGAAACTGACAGATACATTGAGTAAGGATAATAACCCCAAACTACTAGAGAGTAACAAAGATAGTAAACACTATAACACAAAAACATGAGCTAGCCTCATTCTCCATCATGTTTCTCCTTCGTAAATGCTTTTTAAAACTTATTGTCAACTTTTTACTGATTGGAGATAAGCGATCAGAGGTATTGTTTAAGGGCTTATCATGCGAAATTTTTTCCTGTTTTTGGTTTTTGTGTTACTGCTATTCTCTGATCAATACGTTTAATTATGTTTTGTGCATCAGTTAAGGTGTTTAACTTGTGCAAGAGTATATATCTATGTCACAGTGAAGAACTTGATCATGAAATATCAAACTTAGCTTCGAACTTCCCCTGATAAATCATTTGCCTTATTTACTTAGTTGCCTGAGTAACTTATATCCTTCTGTTATGAAGTAATCAGGCCTGCGAAGTTTGTAACCAATAGGTTGAGTGAATAAATGATGAACAAGCTAGATATCAACCTAATAAGAATTCATTGAGAATGCCTATTTCATATGCATTAATGTATAAATGTCTCAAACTTTTGGTTATCATTTTTGGAATTTGTTGGGCATGAGGTGAACTAGTACTCTGAGTTGGAGCGTCTATTTTGTGCTCATTCAATTCTTTTTTTTTTTTTTTGAATTTCAATCGTTTGATTTCTGTCAACCAAGAAATTTGTTTAGTCAGCATATTTGCTACTTCATACATAAAAAAACAGAATTAAACATAAGCATTCCTCAATGTTCTACTATAGTTTGTTGTTAAATTTCAAGGTAGAAGCTCATTTTTTCTACAAATGATGATGCTCTGTATTGTAGAAAGAGTAGTTATGAAAATGACCTGTTAAAATGTACATCTTCTGTTGGTTTATTATTCATCTGAATGTAAAATCAGGAATCCATGTTTGTTATGTTTATATTGATTCTTTACTTCCTGGAGTTCCTTTTGGAAGATTTTTCCAAGTTTCCTTAAATTAATTTAGACATTGATGGAGCGTACTTTGGCACAACGTTCCCTCACCTATTTTTGATGACGTATGGTCATCTCAAGCCGCACAAAGCATCACAGAGCTACGTTCCAAGAGTATTTGGGTTTAAAGTACACAAGCCTTGATAATTGACTGCGAAGCTTCTTCGGAAGAATCCACAAAAGTGTATTCGCAACTGAGGTATGTGTTTGGAGATTCACTGAAGCTGTAATATTCCCCCAAATTATGACAAGCTAAACCTCTAACACAGAACTATACCCCAGGTGTTTCTCCACTCAGAGACAATACCTTAATCATGGTTAGTGCAGATTGAGATTTCTTTGGGCCAAACTTGCTCCCAGCACTTCTTAATTTTCCAGGAGAAAAGTACATTAAACATAGATGTAAGAAAAAGGAGAGGAAATCACTTTTTGCTACCATGTTGGGGTGATTGTAGTTTTCAGTTTTAGCTGCGTTTGTAGTTTGGCCTTTCTCTATCTCTATCTCATAATTTCATACAATGCAAATTCATCAGTGTCTTTTTTCTTGGAGTAACTTATATACACCTCTTTGTAATGGATGCTACTTGTTAATAACCAGAGTGAGAAGTTGACGGTGTGCTTCATAGCTTGTTACTCTGTTACCTGTCCTATGAAGCAAATGATTTTAATGTTCACCTTGGGAATGTTTTGTATTTGGCTATATAAATGTTCAACCATTTTCGTCCTTTCTTTTTATGGGTAAAAAGGTGATGTTCTAATTTTGCTTATGTGAACTTTTGACTTTTTGCTTCTCTGGACATAGTAATACTACTTGTCTACTCTAGACATAGTAATACTACTTACTTTCCTTCCTACGCAAATGGAGTTTGACTTTATGAAATTGACATAGTTAGGGTTAGCAACTTTGGATTCTGCTCATGTTTGAAATTGTATTCTAGTAAGTAATGGTTGTCAAGTCCTGGCTTACGAAGTCATTAGTCCATGATATGATTCCTGCTCTACCGACCATGTCTAGTGTCAAGGACGTTATGGTTTCTTGGAGTCGTGTTAAAGGTCGTTTAGGCTTTGGATTATCTTTTTATTTCGAGTTGTGAAGCATGAAACTGTAATTCTAGTCTTTCTTCCACCCTGCTAATTTGGTTTTTTAATCGTACAACATTACAATCCATATCGTTGTACGAAGTTAACCACTTCAATGATAAGCGTTGAAAAAATCTTTTGGAACAATAAGGGTGCGTTTACTTTCAGAAAATAGTTTTTTGTTTTCTATCTCGATTTTTTGCATATATTTTCAATTTTTATTTTCAGTAGAAAATTGTCGAAAACATGTTTACTAATTAATATTGAAAA
>JANZLH020000268.1:82723-101397 GCA_026770325.2 Erythroxylum fimbriatum
CCAAAATACTTCTGCACAATTAAGCACATATGAAATAATTTCCGTTAATCTGCTAACCCCTAATTTGGGGCGTTACATTAGTAATACATAGCCTTACCCCTAATTAGTAGAGGGGCTGTTTCCAAATGACCCATATGAATAGTCTACTATCAAATATACTAAATTAAGAAATCATAATTTAATTTTTAATGTAAAAGACATAAAATTTTCTTATAATTTAATAAACTTAAAATTACTCCGTAATCTTTCAAATATTTTTTTTTCTTAAACTTCAGTTAAAAAATAACGACAAAACATACACGACAAGAGCATCACATGTAGATCAATCAAATATTGTTTACATGATAATTTGACCTAATTATTAAATTCAATCTAATTAATAATTTATTATAGTTATCTTTAATTATTATTTAAAATAAAGTTTAATAGGTTTGAGTCGAGCTTCTCATTTAAGTCAATTAGTTCCATCAATGATATCTAATGAATCGGATGTTTATATTATGTGTATTTTATCATTATTTTTTAACTAAAATTTAAGAGAAAATGTTTTTGTAGAAAATAAAAATTAATTTTTAGATAATTTAGAGATTATAAAAATTATTAGCAATGGTAACTCTAAATTAACATTAAAGTGTAAGCATATTAGGAATTCACATCTATTGATAAAAATTATCCTATGCGATGATCATATTCGTATATTTTAAAACGCTGAAGTCAAGATCTACGTTGTCATTCTTTTTTCTAGTGAAACCAGAATTAATATTTACTAAAAAGAGTAACAGGGAAGGGAATGATTAAAAAAAACACGATGGGACCCACTTTTGAACAGGCATATGTCTGAACATCACGGGGAGGGACATAGTAATAGAAGACGTTGTGTTTGTTTTGTCAAAGCATAGAAGTGCAACAAAATTACCGCATTCATCGGGTTCTTTAACATTAACAAATGCAGAGAACTTTGAATCCGTGGGCATTTCCTCAAATATTTTTGGGGTCCATAGATCCATGAGATTGCTCTGCTGAATAACTTGTATCGGATCGGAGATCACATTGTCTCGTCTTGCGACATTGTTTGTGGAAGAGTGGGATCGGAGCTCATTACGGGTTCGGGATGGACTCTTTATCGGCAATCAGCGAGCAGCTCGCGGAGATCGATGGACAGATCACCGACATTTTTCGAGCGCTGTCGTGAGATTTTTATACTCGTCTCTCTGTTTCAAAACCTTATGTTTCAAGTTCCAGAAGATTATATGTTTGAAGCTCTTATGCGATTAACTGAATCATTTTGTCAGTGTTTTAATTTCTGGATGGGGTGTTTTATACGTCCATGCAATTGTAAGATCGAACATTTGTTTCTTTAAAGTGGCTCAATAGCATCCAAAGATTTGAATTACATACATTTGGATGGATGGACTTTTGATGTTAACAGTGGCCTGGCATTTGTTTGAGGTTATATGTTAACCGTAACAGCTGGTGTTATTTCAGCTAGATGTATTATAAATGCTTGAGTAGAGAAGTGGTCAACTCCTGGGATCTATTAATAAGCGAAATTGCAATTTTGGTTGGCAGAAATGGATTCCAAAAGTTGGAGAAGATCAAGGATGTCAATAGGCAGAGCAGACAGCTGGAAGAGCTTACGGGGAAGATGCGTGACTGTAAGAGGTAATCACAAGTTGACCTTCTCCTTGTCTTTCTGTGTTCTGGATGTTTAGCTCCACTTGAAGACTAAATGTTTAGACTAACTTGGAATGTGTTCTGATCATGATAGCTTTTGCTTACCCTGATCTTTGGCAAAGGGTATTAAGCTTAGGGGAACAAGTCATCGTGTGTTGTTTGAGAAAATGTTTCATTTATCAACTAGACATGTTTCATAACTTTATGAAAAAAAAAAGTAACTAACATTAGAATCTCACAATCAGTACAAAAGGTTTCTTGTCTTGTTTGTTTGATACTATTGTCAACATCTGAGCAGGCTGAGATGGCCATTTGCTTTTGTCATGTAGAAACATGGTTTTCGTGATTTAAAAGGGGTTTGTTTATGAGTCTGATATTAACTGGACATAAGCTCTTCTTATTTTCTCATCGCATGGAACTAATTGAAAAAACTTCTGAATTAAATCTCCTCCTTAACTGGTCTGCAATATGCAAACACCAGACATTGGTCCTGGATTATAACATGCCTATAACATCCATTTTCCTAATTCTCATAATGGAAGGTTTGGTATGAAAATCGATCATTCATGCTCAACACCTTTAGTGAAATGAATCTTCCAAGCTGGGTCTGATTTTTGGCATTTCCTTACGTTTTCCCAAGTCCTGCTAGAAGGAGACTGTAACTATCATGGTGCTTGTGTAAACTGGAAATATTAGGTATATTGTATTATTTTCTGCTAATAGGTTGAACTTATGGTGAACTGATATGCTGGTTCCTGTATTTTGTTCTCCAACAAAGTTGAAGCAGAATATTAAGTTTTCTTGGATTTCAGACTTATTAAAGAGTTTGACCGAGGAGTGAAGGAGATGGAGAAGAGAAATGATCTAGAAACCAACAGAATGCTGAGTGAGAAAAAGCAATCAATGGTTGAATCTTGATTCTCTAGTTTGCTGCCTCATTGTTTTGGTTTGGCTTTAGATACCCTAACTTTGGTTATTGTCTTTTTTTTTTCCCCACTTTTTATGCAGATAAAAGAGTTGAATTCTTATGTTGCCCTCAAAAAGCAGTAAGTTGATGCCTTTCCTAGATGTTTCCTACTTTGTTCAGTGTGGTGCCTAGTTATTGGATTATGAATGGTGGTTTTCTTCTGGATCTATTTTCTTGTTCCTTGTAAAAGTTCTCATGCTGTTAGTTTTACTTGCAGTCACAGCTTACCTTAAAGGTTGTTGTTGTCTGATTGTGTTGTATTTATTGCTACTAAATGTTTCTCTAGCTTTCTGATTTTTTTGATGACCAAAACTGATTTAAAATCAAAGAAAAAAGCTAAAATATTTTCTTCCGACAAAATAGTGACTAATTGTCTTGCTTAGAAGCTGAACATTCATTGGTCAATCCAACTGCTCTAATATATAATTCTTCCAATAAGATAAGAAATTTGATTCTTTAGGTTTTGCTATTTCCCTTTTATCATAGCACAAATGAAAGCAATCAAGAGCATACTAAAAATACTTTTTCCAACATTCCTAATAATCAAATGGTCCTTATTAAATAAGTTTACATACACATACCCAGATGCATATTTTTTTAATCTTGCCTTCCTTCTGAGCTAATTATTTGCATTTTCAATCAGATGTAAAAATCTCTTTGAAGTCCAAGATTTGCTATTTCTGATACTTATCCTTATTTTTTTTATGTGATTCATAGACCTAGCTTCACATTCTACCAATAAAAGAAAATAAAAGAAAAATAGTATAAAAGAAAGAAACAATTGAAAATATGATATTTTTAATTTATGTAGATTTTTTGATAGGATTTTACATTTTCCTTCCTTTTTTTTATGCTTTCTATATAATTTCCTTTGTTCATGAGAATTTTTAATACACTTTAATTTTGTTTCCAAATCTTTTGGTCTTAACATGTTAGAGTGAATGGACGATCTAGTCTGGCCTCTCTCAGCAGTTTAACCTTTTGGTTTGAATGACTCATTGATGTGGTATCAAAGAATACCGCGAGGTTTCAAGTGTAACTCACACTCCATGAACTGCAGGAATATCTGATAAGAGATTTGGCCAAAAACTTTTGGTGTTTTTCTAATTTCAACTATTTTATTATGAGCTGTAACTATTTAGGATCTTATCTGAAAATAGGGTCAGAAGTTATGAGCTATACTTCATATTTATTGACCCTTATAGTTAACTTAGAAATTATTATAAAACTTATAAATGAGGAGGTTAGCCTCATTACTACAACATTGCTAATGATTGATTCTGACTATTGATATAGATTCTAATTCTTGCATCCCCTTGCCTTTCTTCCATCTAAGCTTCTAAATCTTTCTTTTCATTCTCTTTCCTTCCCCAGATTGCTTGTGCTTGGGACTGTCCCATGCTTCCTTTTCACATTTCAAATTTAAAATTTCTGCTTCATCACATAGAATTGTGGGTCTGAGACCATTAGCTTTCTTTGTGAGAGTGTGTGGCAATGGATAACCCAGCCTTGGTTCTTATCCAACAACTTAAACTTTTGACTGGAAGGATTTCTTTATAGAACATATTGAACTTGGTATCATAAATGTTGTTAATAGGCATGTTTGTATTTATACCATTGCACTGGAATTTTATGTGATTATTCTATGCAATGCAGATCAATATCAAACCTTATCTGTAAGCTTGACATGTTTGTTTATTTTGCTCTCTGGATTGGGTGCAAGTTTTTACTAAACTGATCTTTAGTAGCTGGAAAGGTAATATTTTTTGCACTTTGTCTTGGATGATTGGAGATCAATTAATCTGCATTCTTCTGGTGGCTTCTTCCACTTTTATCAATAGCATTTATTTGGTTGTTTTGCATTGAAATACAAGGATCAAACTTTACATTTAAATCAACCCAACAAATAGTTTGCAATCCTTTCATATCTCTATCTCTATCTCTATCTCTCTCCATATGTGTGTGAGGAACTGTTTCGCCTTCTGGCTGAGAATTTTATTGTATTGCAAGTTCTGGTTGATTTTAAAGGAGTATCCTCTGTTACTAGAATATCAGAGTACAATTATGTTGATGTCCCCAGTCAGTAGTTCTTTATGTTTCCTATTACAGGTCATCAACAGTATAATGAATTGTTTCATACTTCCATTCCTTTGTGCTTTTCTGATACATAATTGTGACGGTGATATAGGCATGCTGCCAATCTTGAAAACAACAAGAGGGTTGATCTCTTTGAAGGCCCTGGTGAAGGATTTGATGAAGACAATGTATTGCTAGCCTCCTGTAAGATATGAGCCTTTTTGTTCTGATTTCACTTATTTCATAAGTATCTAAAGTGGCTGTAGTGATTTAAATTTGCTTCGACCTACAATGTTGACAAGAATTAACATTATGTTTTCTCTTTCTTTTAGTTTGCATCTTGGCAGCTGTCAAATGAGGAAATATGCATGCACACATGACCTCTAGAAGAGAAAATAAAACTTAAAACTTTTGCTTTATCTTTTTCTTACATCCCCATTTCTTATTTTGAATTATTTAGTTTTTAGGGCACTTGATTTATTTAAGTGCATTATGTTCTTGCATTATGGCAATTAAGGATGCAAAATTTTGCAATCCAGTAATAACTATTTTATTTTTATGGGGGCTTCAGAGTTAAAATATCCCAATATACTAGGTGGGGCCTTGTAATCGTTTGGCGACAAAGCCGTAGATATTTTGTGTAATATAAGGGCAACATATCTTGACACTTGAAAGAACTTCTGCATGTTGGTGTTTTAAAGCTCTTCATTCTTCTTCCAGGCGGCACCTTGATCAGAACGTGATAATTGACATGTATGGTCTAGTCCAACAAAAATATGAAGTTTTGTCTATTTTAGTCTCTTGCTGCATGGTTTTGCTCTGTAAAAGGAGCTTCATGTGGTTGGGACAGAATGAAAATAGACTGGATACTGTTATCTCGCTGCAAATGAAAAGTTCTATTGTTCTTTGGTTATTTTATCTATTCTTGATTGGTAAATTTCACAAGTATGCTATGTATTTGGTCTTGTATCTTCATTATGCTCTGATCAACTTAAGGGTGCCTGCATTTGTTTGAGGCTCAATCTCTGCATAAGTTGGTTTTAGTTGGCAATAACATGGCATTTGGCATTGTCTTGATTAGTATGATATCTAACAGAAAGACTGATTTTTCCAGCCATGACTAATCAACAACTAATGGATCATGGAAATAGGATGATGGATGAGACTGATCAAGCAATTGAAAGGGGAAAGAAGGTTGGTTCTAGCCCATCTCAGAAACATTTTGTTTTCGAAAATGTGATTGAGTATGGAGTTTTTCCATGTTGTGGTACTATTACCTGTATAAGAACAATAGTTCTGGATAAAATCCCTGAGAAACCTTTGTTTATAACTGCACCTCGAAATTGCTGTAATCAAATTGCTAAAAGAGCAGTGTCAAATAAATTGCATATTTTGTCTAGCACTGGTTTATAACTGCTTAGCACATAACTGTCTCAGAGGTCTCACGATGGAAGTCTTTTGGGAATTTAACAACTCATAATTTTTGGGGTCGCTTAATTCATGGTGGCATGCCTAATGATGCAAAACATGGTCCAATGTAGGTCTTTTGGGGGACAGAGAAGGTGTTTGAATCTATCGATGATTTTTGTTCGACAAGCTCTTTTTTCACAGATACTACTAGTTCATGTACTTGTTCCATTACTTGTAGCAGTCTTTATATTACAGAGTTAAATGCACTACGGTTTGCTAAAGCACAATCCACAGTTAACCTCAAATTCTTACTTTGCAAAAGTCATTCTTTTGCTATGATGGCATGAAAGTCAGTCTCCAATTAGAGCTGTCCCACACCAAGAGTTCCATCTGTCTACAAGCCATTGGTTTCTAGAGGAGTCAATTTCTAGTAGGCCTCCCATGTGATTATCTCTGGCCATTCCTGGCAGTTCCTTGCAGTTATTCTGAATAGGAACTTTTAAAAACTTGTAGAAGACATGGGTCAGTTTTCTTCAATATTCGGTAATAAGATGTTAAAACGTTTACTCTTTTCTTTATGTTGATTATATCATTTTGAGGACAAAGACATTGGTTAGATCCTGGAGGCTTTATTTTCATCTTAAGAAAGAAAAAGAACAACTTTATACTTGTACCTTGACAGCCCAGCATTCAAAAGAAGATAAATTATGGAATGATTTAACAGGTTCTTAGAAGGAAAAATTAATTTCTGTCTGTCCATCCTAGGTTGTTCAAGAGACCATCAATGTTGGAACAGAGACAACAGCAGCTCTAAAGGCTCAGGTATCAATTTTTGGTACAGATAAGAAATCAACTTTGTAACATCTTGGATCTTTTTTGTATTAATTTTCCTTGATAAAAAGAAAAGGTAAAAATACAATTCTTTGGAAGCCTGGAAACTAAGAACATTTCCATGTCCAGACTGAACAAATGAGTCGGATTGTTAATGAGCTTGACTCTATCCATTTCTCAATCAAGAAAGCTTCTCAATTGGTGAAGGAAATTGGTAGGCAGGTCAATTACTGGATTTTCCATTTCCTTTTTTCTTCATATGTGCAGCAGAGTTGCAAATAATTTACTAACTTAAGTACTTTCAGGTTGCAACTGATAGGTGTATTATGACAATGCTGTTCCTCATAGTTGCTGGAGTTGTCGCAATCATTATTGTAAAGGTATGTGTCTCTTTTCTTAGTTATTCTAGATCATACTCTTAGTTTGTGTTGTTTAAAGTAGTTGGGTCCTAGATATTTACTTTGTAGTTTCATGGATATCTATTAGCTGATTTTATTGAGGATTATATCAGATTTTCTCTGCATCTTTTTGTGCTCTTAGCTGGGTTTTTAACAAAAGATCATGCCATCTTGTGAGTTCTGTAATCGCAACAGGAGTTTTGTATGTTTAAGCATGACCAAGACTAGGTAGGAATAATAAGTTAATATTATTTCATGTGAACAAAATAGGAGAAGTTGATAAGGTTAGTTGTAAGCCCTGAGACTAGGAATAGTGTAGGATGACTTTTTCTTTTCCTTTTTGACTTTGTCTTGGTACATCACAAACTTTTTCTGAAAATTGATTGGAAAAGTTTCTATTGGAAAGGACAAGCAGGGGGAAGTGGGTGATTATCTACTAAAGTGGATGATGGGTTTCTGCCTATTTATTCTAAAGACGAATACAAGCACAAGATTTCACAGTTAAGAAAGAAAAGCTAAACATATTCTTTTTCTTTTGATCCAAGTGAAGATTCCCCAAAACCTTGGATATTTTTATGTAGTTCCCTATATATATATATATATTATATATATATATTTTGGGCACATGGGGCTCCACTAAGATTTGAAGCTTGGTGGGGAAGGGAAAGAATCAACTTCATTACAAGTCATTTTTTCAGAATCATCATGCATCTTGGAATTCCAGTTTCCATGTCACTAACATGAGACATAACAAGTCAAGTTCATGTACTTAACCTCTATTTTAGAGGAGAGTGATTCATGTACAAGAGGAGTAAAACTTTAAAACATTAGGTTATGAATTTACTCTTGCATATAAATCATCTTTAGTTCTTGTTCCTAGTTGATGTGGAAATTTGACAGGACATATTTTCATCTCTTATTTTGTTGTATACTACATCTCTTATTTAAACTAGTTCTTTTATTTTGTGCATGATATTAAGTTCTTATGTTTTTATCGTTTGCTTTGATATTTGAACACTAGTTTGTGTGATATATATTTAGATTGAATTAGTTTTTTTTTCCTTTGTAAAAGGTATCTGTGCATATTAATATTAATCACAGATATATGGAATAAGAAAAATCTTGGTAAAATGATTATCAAAAAAGAAGAGATTTTTTAAAAATATTTTTATATTACTTTGTATTGACATTTTTTTACATAATGGTAAACAAGGATATCAAACTGTGTCATATTTTAAAAAAAATTATAGGTTGATATAGTAAATATTAAGTTCAATTGACTACACAAAATAAATTTTATATGATTCCTTGTCTTAATTCAATTTATATATAAAACATTTGTAGTTTTTTGAGAATAAATTTGGAAGAGAGAATAATTTGTGATAGTAAGATGTATGATCACTTTAATAGTGTAATTTTCATATTAGACCTATTCCATCTTTAAATGTATAGATTGTTTGAATTTCATGGCAAATACTAAGAAGTGAATATCTAGTGAGATATTAATGTCAATAAAGTGTGGTATTGTAGTCAAATGTGTATCTTTTCTTGGATTGTGTTGATTGCTTTCTACACTTATTGTTTGATATTGACAATCCACTCCATAAGCATCTCCCTCCCTTCACACCATTGGTTCACATACATTCTCTTGGCATTTTCTAGTTGAATTCCCTTTTTAACTCAATGTCGCGTTGTTCTTTTAAAGATTGCAGAATGAAAATATCTATGATTACTTGCGTTCAATTTTATGGTTCCGAGATGCCATACATCAGAGCATATATATGATTTTCAAAGCCGATTTCATGGGATTTTTAATTTGCATTTGCTCTGTGCAAGCATGCTTATCGCATTCTTTTACTTCGCAGATTGTGGACCCAAAGAACAAGGATATTCGGGATATTCCAGGGCTAGCTCCACCTGCGCAGAATCGCAGATTACTCTGGTATCCTAAATGAACTAACCAGAGGCCAAATGTTCACCCGAGCTCAGAGAGAGTTTATGTTCCAGGATTACTGGATGCTTTTGATCTGTTAAATTCCGTTGGCAGTAGCAGCATTACACTATCGACGCACGCATTGGGGTAGTAGTGTGCCTAGTCAATGTGGTTGAAGAGTTTGACTTCATAAGTGCATAGTATTGAATGGCTCCATTAGAAGAGTTCTTATTGCCTACCTTTTTGTGCCTGACTTGGACATAGAAGTACGTTTCGCATTGTTCATACCTTCGTAAGATATTTATCAGAGTCTATATTTCCTTGGAATTTGTAGAATTTGTTCTATATACAAATCAGTTACTGAAGCCTGGTGGATTAAGAATTGCTTGACAATATCGCATCGCTTTCCTTAATTATTTCAGTAAACTAATAAGTTCATGCAACTACACTCCCAATTTCAGATATAGTATTAGTTAAGAGAACATCTTTTCCAGCATCCTGAAATATTATAAAGCATGAATCATATATATTTCAATTAGGTTCAAAGGGCAATTGCCACCAGTCCATTGTCAATTTTAAGCTATTGTTGCAATTTAAAAATGGAGGGATTAGCAACTTCATTGATATGGTCTAGCAGCAACATAAGCCGTAAGGGCAACTGCATATTTCATGAAATTGTAACTTTATGGGAGAAGGTACGATAATAATTCTATGAT
The DNA here is from genome assembly GCA_026770325.2 of Erythroxylum fimbriatum. NCBI lineage: Eukaryota > Viridiplantae > Streptophyta > Magnoliopsida > Malpighiales > Erythroxylaceae > Erythroxylum > Erythroxylum fimbriatum. The sequence goes on from JANZLH020000268.1 coordinate 92,729, forward strand.
CAGAGACTACTCTGGTTCTATATCCTATCCCAATCAATTTCAATGAAGGGAATGTGTGAAATCTTGGACCAATCTTCTCCTTTCTCTGTTTGACACCTTCGTTCCAGCAATGGACAATCCCAGATATGTAGAGAAGAAAGGGAGGATGGCAGGTTCCCCTCTGGAAAGGACTGCAGATGAGGGCAGTTATCAATTCCCAAGCCTTCCAAGAACATAAGTTGGCCAAGCCCAACCACAGAACTCAGATTCTGGAGCTCCATCAGAGTAAGAGTGATGAGATTGGGTGGCAGCCCTTCTTCTGGAAGGGATACAATGTAAGGACAATCCCAAATATGCAATTCTCTAAGCAAGGTGAGATCATGAAATCTTCTGTTGACCAGAGACACCAAAATTTGAATGTCAGTAACTCTCAGAGAGGTAAGAGTGGAGGTAAACCCTCTTCAGGCACTAACTGGAGCTTAGGGCAATGACATATCTGCAACTCTTTAAGAGAATTAAGGTGTTGAAGCCCTTTGTAATTCAAAGATTTCAGATTTGGCAGAATTGAAATACTAAGAGAAGTAAGACTGGAGGGCAGCAGGGTCAAATCTTGGAAGCATTCCATTTCTTCTGCTTGATACTCCCTAATTTGGAGCGACCTAAGAGAGGTGAGTTTTTGCAAATTCCAATGCATACGTCTTGCAATCAGTTTGTTGCAATCAGAGATGGTAAGTGATTGTAGTTTGGACGGCAAACCATCTTCAGGAAATGTCTCAATTTCTGGGCAGCCATATATTCCCAAATTCAAAAGAGCAGGCAGAAGAGAATGCATGTACTGAGGTAGGAACTTGAGTTTTGGACAATCCCAAAGAAAAAGCTCTGTTAGAAACTCAAGGGAGCCAAATTTAAGGCATTCCTGATTGGGTGTACAAAAGGATTCAAAATGTGGACATTGTTGAATATGCAAACTCCTCAATTTAGGGAACAACTCTAATGGAAAGCACTCGAGTGGTTCGTATTTTTCAATTGTAATTTGTTCCACAGAATAGCCAAGTTTCCCCATTTTTTCCAGAGCAGAGTCTTGGCAGTAGAATTGGATAATATTGAGAGATGTGGAATTACGGAAACTCATCTCACGAGAGCCAGAAAGGTTTTGAGAAATCGGAAAACGAAATTTCTCACGATAGCCATCACTAAATACCATTGAAGAAAGGTTTGGAGAATTCGGAATGCAAAATTGAAGCTGAGGGCATGCGTTGATCTTAAATGTTGTCAAAGAGGAAAGATTACTAGGTAGAGAGCCTGTTAAGGTTGGGCAATTTGTTATATATAGCTGTTTGAGACAAGGGAAGGCTCCAGTTTGCTCTTCTGTTCCATAAGGTATCCATTCCTGCAACTGAGGCATATCTATTAAGGATAGGATCTCAAGAGATTGAAATGGCTTCATCGAGGAGGAGAGGCATCTGCCATAGAAATCAGAATTAATTACCATAACTGCATCAAAACCAATGATTGTAAGATACTTGAGGGCCAATATCTGCCCAAGTGGTGGCAGGCAGGAGCAGTATTTACATCCCTTAAGCTCCAAAGTGAATAATTTGGTAAAAGAAGAGCCTCCTAACCAATTCGGAAAGCTAGTACCTCCATAACCAATGATTGAGACGGCTTCTATTTCTGTGTGAGGCTGCAACCTATCAAGTACAACCTTTTCATGAAGTGAATCATCAGTATCACCCTTCCACTCTAACTCCAAGTCCTTAAGATACTTCTTACAATTCACCTTGGCTTCTAAAGAGTCTTGAGCATTCACCACATTTTGAAGATTCTGAATTCTTAGTGTTCCACGAAGATGTTGAAGGTTCCCTAATTCCTTAACTCTAAATCCCTCTCGCTTTCCCACAAAGAAATCAGTTAACTTTTGCAGCTTTATTAGTTTACCCATATTTGGTGGCATCTCCTGCAAATTTGTTCCTTCAATATCAAGATATTGCATATTGATCAACCTTCCCATGTTAGTTGGCAACTCAGCTAGCTTATTGCACTGATTTACCTTCAAAGTTTGTAGAATGTACAAACTACACAAACATTCAGGCAAACTTGTGATTGGTGTTGCGGAAAAATCTAAATATCGCAAATGTTTTATCTGCCCAATTGAACTAGGCAACTCAACCACATGCTCACACTGGGAGAAAGATAGCACTCTTAATCGTTGCTGCTTTAACAACAGATCACGAATTACCTCTTGCTGAATTTTTCCATGTTGCCACCTTGATGTATACACTGGTAAGAATGTGCGCAACAGGTGAGTAGATTTGAGGATGTCGGAAAGTTGCTGAGATGATTCTTGTTCTACCACCATACATGAAAAATAACGAGTCCTTTTGGGTGTCTTGCAGAAATCTTTACCCTCAAACCTGAAGCAAGATGCTCCAGCCACAACTCTAGCCAGGTCATTGAGTAAATCGTGCATCACAAACTTTGAATTGTAGGAGTCATTGACAGGTTGAAAAAATGACCTTGACACTAACTCATCAAAGTAATCATCACCGACTTCTTCTACTGTCTTGTTCCCTTTTGGTGAAATCACTAAACCTTCTCCTATCCACAAAAGGACTAATTTATCCTTCTTGAATTCATAAGCCTTGGGAAATATTGAGCAATAAGCAAAGCACTGCTTTATATGAGATGGAAGATAATGGTAACTCAATCTTAGAACTGGGAAAATGTCACCTTCTGAAAAATCCCACAGATTGTTTCTTAAAACATTCACCCAATCCTTGACATTTTTCTTAGAGCGCAAGAGACCTCCCATTACTTTCACAGCCAAAGGAAGGCCATGACATCGTTTCACAATTTCTCTACCAATTTCTTCCAAGTATGGATAGTCACTAGAGTTATGATCCTCAAATGCATGTATGCAAAATAATTGCCAGCTATTAATAGAGTTCAACATATTTAAACGGAAAGTTGAGTTAGAACTCACGGTCGATGCTACACCATCATTCCTAGTGGTGATGATGATCTTGCTTCCAGGACTCCCATACTTCAAAGGCCTTAGCAAAATGTCCCAATCAGTAAACCTTTCATTCCATACATCGTCTAACACAAACAAGAACCTTTTGCCTGTCAGTTTCTTCTCTAGCTCAGACTGGAGCTGATTGAGAGTCTTATCATCCCAAGCAATTGGAGCCACTTCATTAAGAATATCTCTTGTTATTCTTGGAACGTCAAAATCTTCTGAAACACACACCCATCCTTTGACATCAAATCGCTCCTGGACCCTGTCATCTCTGTAAATGAGCTGAGCAAGTGTAGTTTTACCTATCCCGCCCATACCCATAATGGAAATTACACTTAAGTTCTTGCTGCCATTGCCATCATCTAACATAAACAGTCGCATTATCGCTTCCTTATCACTTTCCCTCCCAAAAGTGTTCGATCTTTCGACAAGAGATGTAGTGGGTATTCTTCGAATTGATTGTTCAGCTCTTCTGCTCTCCCGCAGACCAAGAACATCCTTCTGATTCACCAAGTGTTCAAGCGTCTCAAGGATGTTTATCAGCCTCGCTTCCAACCCATTCTCATATGAATTAGAAGGCTTCAGAAACTTTCGTACCTTATCCATGGCGGAGACTGATTCAGCGTCTACTTCGAGCCGCATAGCTTCAAAACGAATCTCGTCCAACAAATCATCAGCTTCAAACAAAGCATCTTTAAGGTCGTCAAGCCATTGTTTCAAAGGCAGCTTACTGATCTCCTTCTCCTCCGCATCGTCAAGGACACTTTGAACAGAGTTCATACAAGTCTTCAACTTCTGCAGGAGTCGATGATCGAGTTTCCGACATCTGAAGAAGTGCACAATCCTATGAGAAGCCACTCTATCAAATAACACGGCAAGGAAAGAAGAGAGAAAAGCTCCTCCCACAGCTTCTGCAGCCATGATACTCTAGCTTTCAAAGGGTATTATTACAAGTGTAAGATTGTGAGAACGATAGTAAATCTCGATGGAGAAGAAGAAGACCCGCAGACGTAAAATTTAATTCGTTATCGATTAAAAAAAAAAGAGCGAGCAAGATTTAAACTTGCTTACCACCGGAGCTCGCAAAGACTTGGGGCTGTTTCCGCGGAAGCTTCCTACAAATTTCAAAAAGCGCCCTTTTTCTTCTTTCCCAATACACGCGTTTTCCAAGTCTTCTACACGAGTCATGACTCCATTAATAGAAAGAAAGCATTGGTTAGGTTGACAAGAAAGAAGACAGGCTCAAATTTCTGGGGCCTACATGTCACCAAATAAAATATGGTGTACCAAGTTCCAACCCTTGAAAAATATGGATGAAAACACTTTGAAACAGGAGGAATAGAGATTATGTAACAGAATATCTGGGGTGGGACTTGGGAGAATAGCACTTGCCAGCTGCGACTGAAATCCTGACGAGTGACAAGTCATGTTTCTTCCCACCGTGTTTCTTCCCACCCTTATTTTCAAGGCAATCGGCTTGGTTCCTTCAAAATTTATGACCATTTCTCGTCTCTCATGGACCCATTCTACTTCACCGGCATTTCAAAACTCCAACCTTTTCAGCTCCATTTTCTAGCATCATCATAACCTGAGTTCCACCAAAGCCTCCAGCTCTCCTCTTATTTCTTATATATATATATATATATATATATATATATGATTAAAATAATTAATAATACAATTACTAATAATTACTTACATTCACAAAAAATCTTCTTTCTTAATTAAAAAATATTTCTCAAAATTAATCTATTAAAAAAAGTGTGACCTTGAGAGTTTTATTTAAAAAAAGAATGATTAATTCTCCATAAATGTTAATCATGTTGGTACCTCGTCTACATTAAATCTCACATTACTAAGTTCCTTCTTAGTTTAAATTTGTCACTTAATCTAATCTCTATTGGTTAATTGTGTAATCTTAGTCTTAATGTTCGCTTTCCATGTTATGGTTGTCTTGTGCAAGGTCTAAAGAAGAAAATTTCGTGCGAGTAATATCTGGTCATTTGTAGAGCGTTGTAGTTCAGATGTGGTTGAAGCTGTGGCGGTGCGGGAAACGTTAATTTGGGTCTTGCCTCTTTGTCATAGTCGAGGGGCTTTTTACTCAGATGCCCAAAAAGTAATTTCTGCTATAAATAGTTTTAACGTGGACTGAATTTCATAAAGTCATCTTAAAATGTAAACAATTATTAAGCGTTAGATCTAAAATTAAGGTTTGTTGGGTTCGTCACCAAGCCAATGTAGAGGCTCATAACTTAGCAAGGATCTCACATTTATATGCTAGCTGGTGTAGTTGAGATTTTCCTGTGATTTTCTTATTAATGCTATTGAATTTGGCTTTGTTTCAAAAAAAAAAGAAGGGGCAAATCCTTGGGATAGGGGCATAGGGCATAAAAAGGGACATCTGTTTGAATTTACACCACTTCATTTACCTATAAGTCAATTTAGTTGTGGTGGCATTATTACACCTTGGACTTAGACACTACTAAGTTTGAATCTTTAATTTCTGAAGAATTGTTGGGAATTGTTAAATAAGTATATATTGATTGTTTACCTTGTCAATTAACTAGATCATGCATTACCTTTTTATTATATCAATTTTACATCATCTAGCCCTTTTGATTTAATACACTTTGTTATTTGAGATCCGTCTTCTATTCCTATTATGCTCGGTTCAAAATATTTTGTAATCTTTGCCAATGATTTTTCTTATATACTTCGATTTATTTGATATATAAAAAATCTAAGGTGTGGGACATATATGCTTAGTTTATCTAAATGGTCAAAACCTAGTTCTCTAAAATAATAATTTTTTTTCAAATTGATAATGCTGTAGAATATAAGGATAATTCATTTCTAACTATTTTGTTTCGATATGGTACATTATTTCGTCATTCTTGTCTGAGTACATCCTAACAAAATAGGAGAGTTGAGAGAAAACATAGACACATCCTTGACACCAAAAGTGTGCTACTTATTTCTTCCTCCTACTTTAAGAAGAAGCAACTCTTATTGTTATTTATACTATCAATTATGTTTCCTCTACCATCATATTGGTAATCAATCTTCTTATGATTGTCTTTATGCCTATACTCTTGACATAATATTATTTGAGTTTTTGGTCCTAAATGTTTTATGTTTCTTCAACCATATGAACATTCCGAATTGGAACCTCAGACATGGTTATATTGCTTTCTAGGGTATGACATTGAACATAAGGAGTATATATGTTGGGATACTATTTCTAAAGGTATCTAAATCTCTAGACATGTCACCTTTTAGGAATATAAAATGTTCTCATCCTTGTCTCCTTTTGAGTCTAGTCCTCCACTTCTCTTTATATTAATCTCTCCATTTACTTATTTTCTAATTTTGTTGACTCATTAACTTTGTTTGAGTCTCTTCCAGTTGCAAGTTCTAAATAGTAATGACTACCTATCCCATCGAAAAATTCAACCCTATCAAAGGATCCGAGTTTGATGAACTATTTTAATCGTCACACCTTGTCAAAACTACTGAACTCCCTTCTCATTTGGAACCTTTTGCTATAAGTTTCTCTCATCTTCAAACATCATTTTGCTGACTCAATCATCACTTCCCTCTATGAATGCAATGGCTATAAAGAAGCTAATTCTGATGTTTTCTGACAGCAAGTTATGAAAGAAGAATTATATGCTTTAGAAAAATCTCACACTTGAGATTCAATTACACTTTCCTTTAGGAAAGACTTTAGTGGGTTGTGAATCGATCTATAAGATCAAGACCAAGATGGATGACAATGCAAAATATTATAAAGCTTAACTTGTTGGGAGGATTTACTCAAGAGTATGGTATTTACTGTGAGAATATCTTTGCTCTTGTGGCTCACCTAACTTTAGTTGAAGTCTCATAACTATTATTGCCATTATGATATGACAGCTATTTCAAATATATGTATAAAAAAAACCCACAGTTCTCATTGGCGATCTTTTCAAATACATGTATGTATAACCATCTCAGGGTATGATCATTCTCTAGATATTGTCTAGCACTTTAAAAAGGCATTTTATGGCTTTAAACAATCCCCTCAAGTATGTTTTGCTAAATTTATATCTATTATTTAATAACTTGGCTTTATTTTCAACACACAAGGTAGCAAAATTGCTTCCACCCCTATTAAAAGTGATGTTTATCTTAAATCAGAAGAAGACAAACATCTGTATTACCCTACGTTGTATCGACAACTGGTGGAAAGTTTAGTATATCTTACAATAACTCATCTCGACATAGCATATGCATTTTACATTGTGAGTCAATTTATGCAGCTAGGCACGACAATCTGGCTTGGCTCAGCCTGACCTAAAGTCAACATAATAAGCCCGAATTGACCAGACCACGAGCTGGAATTTCTTGGCCCCACCGAGTAGACAGTCTGATCGTGGCCCTATTGAGAGTGACAAAATGACATTATTTTGTCAAAAACAACGTTGTTTTTTTAATCTTTAAAAATAAAAAATTGGCTCGGCCCAGCTTATTGTCATCCTTATATGTAGCTCCTTAAACTACTCATTATAATGCATTACTTTCACGTTCTTCATTATGTTATAGGTGCCCTATGAAATAATATCCAACTCATGATCTCCCTCTTTGGAGCTTTGTGCATACTATAATGTTTATTAAGATAGGGATCTTATTGATTAATGCTCCATAAATGAGTTTTGTTTCTTTTTTAGTGATTCTCTTATTTTATGAAGAAATAAAAAGTTGTATCTCATTCTATTATTAAAGATGAATATCGAGCTCTTGTTGACACCACTTTCGGACTCCTATGGTTTCTTTGGCTATTGTAAGATGTGAGATTAAACAATTATAAACTACTTCAATTTTTTTGTAATAAATATATTGTCATTTAAATTGCTTATAATTATGTATTTCACGAGCGAACAAAATATATTGAGAATGATTATTGCTTTGTTCATCAACATGTTTAGTAAGTAATTGTCTCTCTTGTATTCGTCTCATTTCATGATCAAACTGTTGACATATTTAGCAAAACTCAATTGCCAACTCGATTCAATGAACTAAATAACAAAGTCAAGCATATTTTATTCTCATTACTTAGAGTTTAAAGATGTTGTTAGTTAACTGAAACATAACATATTGATTAGAGAATATTTTATCTATTAATTATAATTATGCTCTTGATTATTTCCAGGAGGGCGATGGGTAGCGAAAGATCAAGGGTTGTTGATGCTGAGAGACGCAGAAGCACTTTATCTCTATTTCTGCGTCTTTGCATCTCTCCTGGATCTGTACTATCTCCAAAGTTGATATCTTTACGATGATTGTTGCTTCAGAATCGGCTGTGGAGATCAAAGTTCAAAGCTTTTGTCTATATTGGGATCAAAGTTCAAAGCGAGATAACACTAAAATACATACGCGGTACTAAAATAAATTTTCTCTTCTCCTTCTGAATCTGTTGCGAGCATTTGTTAGGAGTAGCTTAAGACTTGGGGCTTTTTTGGCTACAGTAAAAGTCATTGTCTCTGTTTCTGTTTTTGGATCATAGATATTTGGTTTTCTGTGTGAAGGAAGAAGGGATGTTCGTTTCAAATAACCTTTTGATTGTGTTTTCGCATAAAGGATGTTCCTTTTTTATAACTTATCTTTTCCTTTGTTGTGTACACATTCCAAG
>JANZLH020000270.1:42053-53353 GCA_026770325.2 Erythroxylum fimbriatum
CAATTAATTCCAATTCACTAACCATTATCCACTTGACCAAAAATTCAAATCATATGTCTTTCATATTCTAATCATAGCAAAATTCTAACTCCTATCACACATGTACTTTCATAAATATGTATTATTTCAACTAGGATATATTTTGGGGCCTTACAATTGATATGATCTGATATAGATGTATTGTTGACACAGGAAGTGAAACTTGCGAATAATCTAATATATACATATATATGTATATATATATATTAAGGAACCAGTCAAGATAGTATGGTATCTAAATAAGTAATTGAAAGACCGATTGATTCAAATGAATTGGAAGAAATTATTCAAGTGATGACGTCAAATGGGAAACGGAGAAGCATACGAGAAAATAATACCCCTGCCTTTTTGATCAATCAGATAAAAATTTCGAGGACGAAATTTATGAAGGGGAGAATTGTAACATTCTGTTTCCATACTAAGGGTTAGAAACCTAGATTTCTGTAACTGAGAAATAGCAATGAGAGATTAGAAAAAATACATTTCATACTCATGCATAATGTTAGGATGCACACACATGAACTTGAATTTTGCACACATTACGATGATTTATTTATGCACTCATTTGACATTTTTCAGGTATAAATGATTTTTTTAATATGATTATAATGTGAATTATGGATTATGTGTCTAACTGAGTTGGTGTGTATAAGTAGTGATTTAGAATTGTTGGTGAAATTTGAAAATTGTTTGGAATTAAAGATATTTTTGGACTAGGAAAAATGCCAAGTAGTGAGACAATTGATGAATAGTAGTAGAAATAAGTGTCAGATGGTCGTGGAAATTTTGATGAATGACATTAGGATTTAATGACATGTGTAATTGAAAATTAGGAATCAATTACATATGTCATTGGAGACAAATGAACTGGTTATATAACGAGGACCCAATAAAAACCACAAGGTGGTGACTTGTCACTTGCCATACCACACACCTCACTCTGGTAACTTACCCTTGCAAGACTAATATTTATTTGTTTCTCACCTTTGGCTAAATGCTCTCTTTTCTCTTCTTTATTTCGTTCTTCATTCTTCTTGTCTATCTCACGACATTTTCTCACCCACCCCATCACATTGATTTTGTTCAATTCCTTCACCTTGTTTCTTTAAGAATATATCATCACCATCATGTCATAAGAAAAACATGATCTCTCCCTCATAAATGATGAGGATCGTGTGGTGTTGAGAAGCTAGGGTTAAGAGTGATTTAAAGATCTTGAAGCTTAAATAAGTAGTATGTTATTCTTTTCGATATGTTGAGTGAAACATGCATGATGATAGTTAGATGTTGAAAGATCATGAAATGGTAATGAAAACATGTTGAAGCATGGATGAGAAAAATGAGCTTATAGATGCCTTGTTTATGTTTATGTTGTGAGTGATAATTTATAAATTGTTAGAGAGATGATTTTAGCTAGAATCATCATTTTAAATGTTGTGGAATGAATGAAAAAATTTATAAAGGGACGATATATGCTCATGTTCTATTTTGAGGTGTGATCACGTGGATTATTGGTAGCTGTCATAAAGATGAACGAGGATGCATTTAAAGCCAAAGAAAATTATAGTGTATTGTCTTAAAATGAGAAGAAGTAGGTTGATAGTTTTGAGACAAAGTAAAGTTGAAACTGAAGTTAAATGTGTGCTGGAATATGTTAGATGGAGTGTATTCACTGAACATGCATCTATATTTTGGCCATATCTTGATCTGTACACATCTAAATGGGATGATTTAAGTTTATATTAAACTAGAGACATATGGATATATTTTTCATGATGTAATTGAATTTGAATTCTGTCTTTAAGGGTTTCAAAATTTGGCTTGAAAATAAGTACAGTGTGCTGTCGCGATGTGATAACTGTGAAGTATTTTGAGTATAACTTGCAGAATAATGAACCACATTTTGTGAACTTGGTGTCGTTAGAAACTTAAGACATATGAGAACATTTTTGTAGAAGAATGTATTTCCTAAATACTTATTTTGACTATTTTTCCTTGTCAAAATGGCCATGCAAACTGACCAAAAAATCTGTTTTGAGAAAAGCCATAAGGTAGTGCACAATCGTGACAGAGAGGAAACGTCAGGGGAGTGCACGATTATGCATAAGCACGATTGTTACAGAGAGGAAACATCGGGTAATGCGATCGTGTGACAGAGAGTAATCAACAGGAAGTGCAAGATCGTGCACAAGCATGATCGTGACATTAAAGGTGCAATGCTTTGTGACAGTTTTAAACACCCTTCACTCTTTTAACCATAACTTCTTCGAATCGATTGACTTGAAATTTGAACTACAAGCTCCTCACACATTTTCCTTCCTCTCCACCAAATTTCATTGTTATCTAAATTCACTAGGAAATGATTGGTAAATGGTTGATTGAGGAACTTAGGAAATCAAGTTTCGCAAGAAATGATACATGAATGATCATAAGATACGAATTAAGGAAATATACCCAGGATTGTCATTGAGTATGAATTATACATGTCATAGATAAATATGTATATGATTGAGTATTCATGAAAATGTGAAAATTAGTAATGTGTAAATGTATATGTATTGTATGATATAGAAGAGCATTTAGAGCGACAACATTCAGATATTGCTGGGACGTCGAGGCAATAGCTATCTGGAGCATAATGTGAGTAACCTAGATGGTCTCACATTGATTTATTGTTTTTTAATTCTTAATTGAATTATTATGTGATGTGAATGTGTTGATTCCGGACATTGAATGTCCGAGGCGTTTGATACATGAATAATATATTGGAAGTGCTCATTGTATGTAAATTTGACAGAATATGTGATACTCAACTTAATTGTTGAATGCCGGACCAAAGTCCGATGATGAATATAAATGCGAAAGAAAATTGAGCACAAGTGAACAATTTAATATATATGATGCATTTCACTACATGAATGCATGATAACATAAAAACAATTGTGATCGAAGTCACTAGTTAAAAAGAGCTTAAAGCTCAAAATGTGGTAAGAGCCTCTGGCTCACTATGTATAATAAGTCATGTATCTCCAACGGATAAGGGACATTTATTAATGAGCCCGGTATCCAAAATGGATACGGGACAGTAAAAAAGGCACTCGGTCACAACAAAGTTATAAATGAAAGTGAGTCTTATGAACATTGCACATATAATTTAATATGCATTATATGAATGATTGAATTGAATTGTATGAACCGTTATTAATGTAAAAGGTGAATAAGTGAACCCAGTGTTATATGGCGCTTTTTGATAGTTGGTGAAAGATGTACATTATATGATGCCCTAAATTGTTTGTGAACTTAAAATATGAACTATAAGTGATATATGTTATGAGTGAGCCATCGATGATGGGTAGCTCACTGAGTTCTCAAAACTCATCAAAATTGCAACGTTGATTTTGAATATGCGAGAGAGTGGGCTTAGCTTCTAAGATAACTTAGAAGAGATCTAGTACTGCTTTTGGATAGAAGAAATAACTCAAAAATCAGTCAGCTGAGACTGAAGGATTTAGATAGAATTTTGTATAGTTTCTCATTCATGTAGCATGTAGCATATTTAGTAATAAAGTTGTAGACTCTAATGGTTCTTTGATATTGTGTATAAGGATGAAATATGTAATGTTACAATGTATATTCGGTTTTATGAAATGAAAATGAGGAATTAAGTATTTAGATATTGTGATATTTATTTTTTTAATGATGATGCGATGAGAAGTGAATGTGACTGCTCTAAGGCACTGCTTCTATCATTCATGTGCTCGAATGTCTGAAGGACGTACGGGCACAAATGTCTTATGGGAGCGGGGTGCTGCAGAAAACTCTAGAAGATAAGAGAGAGGGAAAAAGAGAGCACAAGCTACATAACAATGAAAAAGAGAGTTGATTAGGATTTTTCATTTTTGATATATATAATTGGACTTCGGACCAAGCTGAATCATGAAGCCCGAGCCTAAGCATAACTTGAAGCTTTTTTTTCAAGAAAAAAAAGCTCAAACATGACCAAAGTTAATCAACTTGGATTGGATCTATTAACTTTAAACTAGGTCTAGTCAGGCCTATGCTCAATTGTCAAGCCTGATTGAACTTTTTGAATTATGCTTTTCTAGGTTAGGCCTTTTAAGTTAACATTACAATACTTTTAAGCTTTTTTACATGTTTATTGAAATTATATATTACGGTTAAATTCGTTGGATCCCTCTATATTTTGGCGTATTATCAATATACTCTCTGACTTTTAAAAACTATCAATAACTCCTTATAACTTTGGTTTTATAATACACATCTCCCCTGTCATTAACTTCCATTAAAAGTTCTAACCACAGACTCCAATACGACATCGTTTTGAAGTGCACAATTAGAATTTTTAGTAGAAGCTATTAGCAAAGGGACGTGTGTTATAAAACCAAAACTATGGAAGGTTTATTAAGAGTTTTAAAAGTCAAGAGTTATAATGATAATACATTAAACCATATAGAGGTCCAGTAAAAGAGTTAAAAATTAAAATTATTATTATTGTACTTTTCATATTAAATTTATTATTTGATTATTGTTGATAATCTTATATTCATATTAATTATTATAGTCAAAAAATAATTGATATATGATTTTTCAAGAGTGGTGCTACTTGATAAGTTGAATTAAGTTGACACTTATTAGGTTTAATTGAACTTAAAATTCTTCAAATAAGAATATGTAAATAATTAATTTATTTAATACTGATAGAACTTTTAATAATGAATTAGAAGTTATTATCAAAATAACTTATATTAACAATATATAAAATTAATTTAAATTTAACTGTATTCAGATGTTTTAATTTTCTTTATAAAATATAATTAATTTACTTTTTACTCATTATAATATTATAAAGTAATAAAATATTATCAAAATTAAAATCTGTCTATAGAACAGTATTAAGACTAAATTTATCTAAATTTTTTATATTAATCAATAATGAACTACCATAAATAAAAGTACAAATATATATTATATTAAAATATTATAAAATTACATTAAAAAACATATCAAAAAATATTACTAAGCATTGAGTTTAGTTCTAATTACTTCCAGTTGCTCCAATACCTTCTGAAAGTCTCAAGCTTCAATCAATAAATCGTTTTCCATGCCAAGTGATAAATTGGTGATTAAGGCCTATCTCAGATGTGTGTAATTTAAGACTATGTAGCAGTAGCATATAAAGCACGACTCCTTTGTCCTTTCCCAAGACTTTGGAATTTGCTCAGGCAACTAAAAACCCCAAATTCAAGCTATTTGAAGTTGAAAAATAGCAGCAAATAAAAGCCTTTTGATCCCCATCAAGAAAGAAAAAGGATAAACATTTCAAAAACCCATCTACTCATTTAAATTCGATCTGTCACTCGAATAATCCCATCTACTCCAAGACCATTTGACGTTCCCTTGAAAATGACTTTCATATTCTGAGGGGTGTTAAAACATAGGATAAATTTCCTCAAGTAATCTCAACACTTACTATATCACAATGTGTATAAGGACAATCCTAAACGATTACTCTATAATTTAACAAAATTAGCTACAATTACATGATAAATTACAATCCTGAAATGCTGCTGTGATAGAAATTTCCATTGACTACCAATTTAAGAGGATGATATTGCATCCCACCGCCATATTGTGCCATCTTCACAGCAGCTAAGTATGGTACTAAAGAGACCAAAAAAAAACAAAAAAGGTTAAAACAAGGGAAATAGTGCAAATATGACCACAATCTTTCCCAGCAGTCAAGTATGGTTTTAAACATATTTCAGAAATCACTCAAATGGAATGATGTGTAGGAGTTACCTCCCATCAAATGACATTGCAGTTTGTCTAATTGGAGATTTGGATTGAGCATGAGATAACCTGCAATTAAAATTCCAATTTAGTGAACTAAAACAGATTAAAACTAATTTTGGACAGGAAACAAAAGAAAACTTGTAAAAACCACAAACCTTGCAATAAGAACCGGGGGACTACTTTGCAATTCCCAAACATAGATCTTCCCTTCTCGGTTACCTATTGGTCAATTTTGGAAAAGACGAAACATTCGTCAACTTGGTATTGTATTGAAGCCTGCAACTTATTCAGTGGCTATAGGATATATAGTATGGTAAAAATCTTTTTAGTAAAAGCAGAAAAAAAAAACACATTGTCCATGTCCATATTACCTATAGCAGCTGCGTTGTAATGGAAATCATAAGAGAACTTGATGAACCAAATATCACATTCCGGGACAGGATATTTTTGCAGTATGTCAACAGTACCCTACAATTTTTAAAAGAAAAAAAGGAAGCAAAAAGTTGGGATTCATGGGGACAATTAATTGGTAATAAGAAATTTAATGATTTGACTCCGACGAAGAAATTTAATTGGGGCATCTAACCTCCCCAGGGGACTGCTCTTTCATTTTTGGCTCCCATAGCACAATCTCATTGTCAACACTCTGCAATTAAAACGACACAAGCATAAGAACAAAAAATAAAAACAATTTCAAATTCTCTCATACTGCAAGATGAAAAGAAATAAGGATGCCCAAGCAAATCCCACAAAAGAAGCAAAATTGATGTCATGAAAATGATGGAAGAATCAAGAGTTCAGAAACTTAAATTTTAACTCAGCTCAAATCTACTAAAAGGTCACTATGTAACTATTTAACGATCTTTTGACTCATAATTAAAAATCTTATCACACATTCAGTAGTAATTCACCTTCGATAGAATAAAATCGCCAAGCCATCTGTTGCAGTCAACATAGTTAGAATGAACTGAAGCTATGAACACCTAAAAAAAAAAAAAAGTGGCTCAATAAACTGTAGCACGTGTATGGTCCATTACTAATAAAGACAAGAAAATGCTACTCACTGGAAACTGTACGTATTTCGTGGGGAACTTTGAAGGAAGATCTGTCCATGTAAATGATTTCTCTACATATGTCCAAAACTCTGCAAAGGAGTTGACACAACTTTCACACATGCGTGGTATCCAAATGTTATAACTGTATATGTACTTGCAATTTTTATGTCACTATTTTTGGTTGCTCAAACTGGAGACAATGAAATCATCGACCAGAATAAGCTTTGTTGGATCCTGCAATAGTTGTTTATCAACAGAAAGATAAAATACACATTGAATGATAACCAGTACCTTTCATTGACCAAATTTTAACAGTGTTGTCCATGCCACAACTTGCAATGCGAAAAATGTCTGAAGGATGAAAGTCCTAATACAAAGCTTATAACTTCAATGCTTTCCAAATTAAACTAAGAAACCAAAACTAAAAAGACCAATGAGTACATATTCTCCTATTGTAAGGAAAGGACTCAATTCTATGCATTGGAACTTACTACACTCAAAACTTCATTGCGGTGACCCCCAGCTCCAGCAAATATCAATATGCAAATTCCAGTTTGGACATTCCACAGCCGAACTGATTCATCCTGGTTCATGCTTAGACATTTTGAGATGAAAAACAAGTAAAAAGAGAGAGAGAGAGAAATGTGAGTTGGGCAATAACACCACTCACTTTGCTTGCAGACACAAGAAGCGAAGGTTTCAGTGGCTGTGTTCTGATTTCGTTTATTGAATCCCCATGACCAACAAAACTCTGCAAACAAGTAAGAATATCATGGAGCAAAAATGGGACAAAAAATAACCAACTCCTGCAAGTCACGTGTCTTCCAACTAAACTTGGGAAACGGTGTATAGTGCAATACAAGGTAAGCAACTCCCCAAACTAAACTACTAACTTTAAACCATGGAAAATAGGAAATGCACTGGAATAAAAAACAGGTCCCATCATTAAAAGACTGGTAGAAGATTTCTTTCCTCCATTTGCTTATGTTGAAGACTGTATTAAATCTATCTATTTGCTAGGATACTTCTCCTCAGTTTTATCTGCTGAGAAATATGAACAAAAACCTTGTATATCTTCTCATTGCTGGCATCTACGACTCGGATAATACCGTTGATTCCTCCAGCAACTACAAATGGGGTTCCATCAGTGTTACATGCCCAGCTCACAGTGTAGAAAGACTCGTCCTTCTGATCTACCAAACACATGGAAATTCCAATCATTTTTTAACCACGCTGCTAATAGTTCAATAAGAAAACTATTTATAAGCAGAGATGAGACATAATAATGCAGTTGATAGCACTATTCCTTACATCTTCGTCAACATAAGATTGCAAGACAGCGACTACACCTCCTTCAAGACATTGGTAAACAGTAACCTGAAGGAAATAGTAACTTGTGTGAAGAAAAAGGCTCAGATGAAAAAGAAAAATAGGATCAACCATCAACAGTTTTCTAAATTCTAAGACAACGATACTGAAAAGCATTGCACCATCATTTTGGGAAATTAAGCCGCAAAATTATCTCGGAAAGAACAAAGATACACTATTCAATCAAACTCAACTATGTTAAATAAAAAAAAAATCCAACATAATCAGTTTATCAACTTTGCTAAAGCGGCAACCGACACCCATTCAAACACAAAACTTGCAAGATGTTCATCTTATGAAGGAAATTTCAAAATCTGACATTTAGAGTAAATATGAAAATGCAAAACATACCCTACTGTTTTAGTAACTGTAACCGAAAAGCTCAAAAACATTGGCACCAAGCTAAATTTGAAAAGAAACCAATATTCAGTTCAGGCTCGAATATCACGCAAGCGTGCCCATTTGGCTTTATATTCATAAAATTTACAAATTTAATGTACCCATCATCCCCCACAACCATAGATCCAAGCAATACCGATAAGACCAAAATGGAGAAACTACCCGGTTGCCACCGACTGTGGCGAAGACATTGAAGTAACGGGAATCGATGAAGTTGAAAACAACAGCATATAAGGGGCGCTTGCCCTCTTGAAGCCTGTTGGTGACTCTGTACTCTCTCTTCTTTGATGGGGTGAGTGAACCCACCACAGGCTCGCATCCTAATGGTATCTTCGCCATTGATTAGCACCAAAGTAGCAACCCCAAGAAGCGAAATATGTTCTTCGATCAATCTAAAAAATGAATTTTCAGTCCTCGACAGTGGCAGAGACCACGGTAGTTCAAAGCCAAAGCTGCTTTTCTTCAAATACCAAGCCCTAACAAAGTGCATACTTGACAATGGTACATTAGGAGTCTAAAATAAACCTTTTAATAAATTAATACAATATTTGTTTATTATACAATATTTTAATTATTCGATCAAGCTGTATGGAAGAAGAAAGTAAGCAGAGATTAACGCATTACAAGAAATTTTACGTCTTCACTTTTTAGTAATTTGTATGAAAAGAAGTGTAGTTCTAAATTTCTTTTAGGAATTGCCTATTTGCTACTTAGGAATTCAAGTGGAATGTAATACTTTATCTTAAACTTATTTGTTAAGTAATAAAAACATTAAAAAATAAAATTATATTTGAAATATGAAAAATATTAGAATAGGTAATACAAGAAAAAATTTAAAATTATAATTAATTGTTATGACTCTAATACTTTAAAATTTATCAACAACCACAAATTTTCACCTCTTGCCTCATTGTCAACTTATTAACTAATTTAACAAGAAAACATGTAAAATGACGGTACATACTTAAGAAATTAAAGGAATTTGTATGACATATATACACTTCGTTAAGGATATGTACAAAGGATCCTCGTTAAGTTCCTTTTTGTTTGTTGCGACGATGGATGAATACATCAAGAATATCTAAAAGGATGTGCCTTATTAGAATATCTAAGAAGATGTGCCTTATTGTTTGTTGTTTACTGGTTACATTAATTTTAGTAGATAAGACAAGAGAGTGTGTCATTATCAAGTTAAAATTTTGGAAGGATATGCTAGAGTCGAAGGGCTTTAAATTGAGCAGAACTAACACTGAGTATTTAGAGTATAATTTTCAGGCCATAAGTGGCTTTCAATATGAAGGTAAAGATTTATTCAGAAGTTATACCACAGTATGAGTGTTTTAAGTATTTATGATATATTTTTCAAAGCAATTGAGAGATCGATGAAAATAATTTATCATATCAACCTAGAGTGACTTAAATGGAGAAGTGTATTAGGACTTTTATGAAATAAGAATATACCACTCAAACTCAAAAGTAAATTATATCGTTCAGTTATACTCTATGAAGCAGAGTGTTGGCCCATCAAACAAATGCATAATTATAAGTTGATGGTGGAAAAGATGATAATGCTCCATTAGATGAACAACCTTACTAGAAAATATAAGGTCATAAATGTAACGGCCGTGGCTAATGCTAATGAAAAATTAAGAGAACAACGCTTAGGTGGTTTGGACATGTTAAGAAGATACATCCTGATACTCTAATAAGAAGATACAAAAAGCCTGTACTTAGAGACTGTAAGAGGAGAAAAGGAGGCCTAGGAAGAATTGAGGGGAGATTATCAAGAATGATATGATTCTGCTGGAAATTACCAAAGACGTGACTCTTAATAGAAAACTTTGACATAGTATGATAAAGGTAAAGAATCTCACATAAAGAGGTCTTTTTCTATCTCATAGGTCTTTTAAACATTTTCCTTTAAGGCTTATATCTTGTATTTAGCTTAAATATTTGGTTGTAATGACTTGTTTGATTTTCTTTTTTACTTGTCTCCTTCCTTGTTTATGTATTTATTTACTTATTTTATCTTTAATTCTTATTCTTAACCTTATTCTATATTTATTGTAATAATTATTTTAAGGTTAATTACCAAAAAATGCCTAAACTTTCGTCAAATTTTCAATTATAACCCTAATTTTAAAAAGTAGCAATAAAATGTCCAAACTTTCAACTTTTTTCAATTCTAGCTCATACTTCAAAAAATGACAATAAAATGCTCAAACTTTTAATTTTCTTCAATTCTAACCTGACGCTATATGTTGTTCTTCCAATGCCTTCAGTCATTTGTTTTATATTTGTTCTTCTGACGCCCAAAAGCACTCTCGCATTATAACGTACTGTACCAGTAAGCTCTTTGTTTTTAGTTCGTTCTCCTTATGTCCTTAGTGTAAGGGCGTTGGGGCTGCATAATCTAAAAATTGAAGAGTAGGGGCGTTAAGAGAACAAACTAAAATGAAGGGAAAAACTAAAATCAAAGCGTAAGGTCGTCGGAGCTGCATAATCTGATTGAGGTGATTTTTAAACAACAACGTCGTTTTAATTATATGATTAAAGACGTCATTTCATTAATCTTCATTTGTTGTGTTAATTTTTGCTAACATGTATTAATATTTAAGTTTTATG
>JANZLH020000270.1:59409-73698 GCA_026770325.2 Erythroxylum fimbriatum
AGCGACACAATCTTTATGTACTCCTTCGACCCTTCTCCAT
Organism: Erythroxylum fimbriatum; assembly: GCA_026770325.2. Taxonomy (NCBI): domain Eukaryota; kingdom Viridiplantae; phylum Streptophyta; class Magnoliopsida; order Malpighiales; family Erythroxylaceae; genus Erythroxylum; species Erythroxylum fimbriatum. Next base: position 59,450 of record JANZLH020000270.1, read on the forward strand.
GATCAGACTCGAGGAGTAGGGGGCTTATGGTTGGGTCGGCTATTCTAGGCTCAAGCCCAGGTCCACGTATCCACGGCCCATTTGCAAGTGGCCACCTCCCACTCATATACAATAACCTAAACCTAACAGGTATTTACTATATAAGTTGATTATCTCCTCACGACGCAGGTATCCTGTAGCCGAAATCAATCATAATCACGGATCCGGATAACGATGTTCAGCCCCGACAAAATCCGACTGAACCAGTTCATATAACTTTTTTGTACTTGGTATTCCTCCTGCAAGATATCTCTCTCTTCATCATCATCTAAATTATCTCCTGCAAGACTTCGGACACAAGTGTGGGATGAGTACGAGTTATTCACAAACTTTTAAACACTCCAGTAGGCCCAACGCGGTATCTGAAATGGTCAATCTCTAAAGAATTTTATGAAATTGGACATGGTCCACACCTGAGAACGTGAATCTCCTTGTATCTTTGTGAACTTAGACACGACTTGGGCATGTTCATGTACGAGACCGTGTTTGTGCATTGAACAAGGCATGGGATACGTCTGCGTCTCACAATTAAATCTTTCAGAAAAGTAACATGCTTCCGCTGCACCACAGGTCAACAGGACAGCGTAATCCCACTAATTGATGACTAATTCATCATAATATGTAATTGACTAAACCACCCCAACAAAAATGTGAACAAGTCACAGCTGACAGTTTCTTAACAAAAGTTGGAAATGGACCGAAGAAGTCAGCTTGCAGAATTACTACATGAACTGCCAGAAGTGGCATTTTCATTACTTTAGCTTTTGACATGGAGATGGAGTTCACAGTCACACTGCTGAAAGTTTCCAATGTTTCTTTTATCAGTTTTGATGCTAATTGGTGTGTTTATTAATTATATAAACATGGAGAACAAAGTAACGGTACTCTTTTTCTTTCCTTCTGCAAATTTTTCAATGCATCTGCAGTTCGAAGATGGAACTGAGATTTATATCTCTTGCCCTTAGCACTTCTAAATTATTATGTAAATAATGAGATTAACCTAACCAGCATGCGTCCATACGTCAAGATTGGAAGTCAAGCTAGGACCTTTTGATACGCAACGAAACTTGGAGCGAGGAAGCAAAGATGTACTTGGTTTGCACCATTGAAAGTTGTATTGGTATGGAAGGAAAAAAAAATTGAATAGTTGAATATTGATACAAGGGATAGTGAATTATTTACTAAATCTAGGCTTCATCTTTGCCAACTCAATAGTGACTAAATACAAGGCCTCAGATATTGGTAAAATTTGCAGCAGTTTTATAAGGAACAAGGAACTGCTAAAATGAAAGAAAAGCCCCAAAATAGTGGCGATGGCATGAACGTAACGCTGTGCAGGCATAACAGCTACTATTCCCGATATGAAGGCAAGCCATGCAAATTGAAGGGCAATATACGTTAGCAGATTAGCAGTAGCAAAGTAGTAAATATAATATGCGTCACTGCTCATAGCTCCCCAAGATATAAGACATGCCGCAGTTAGTGAGCTGATCATGGCAACGGTGTCTGTAATAACGAACCATTTCATGCTTCTCGTATATTGCAGAAGTGCCAGGCCTTGGCTTGGACCGATGTCATTGTTAAACCCACCAGGCAACGTAAAAGCGGCGACAAATGTTAGTGTTGTGATTAAAGTTGAAACCATTAAAAGAGACTGTCCCATTTGCCTGCAATTTTGCAGCGAAGCGTTGTGCTGATCTAGAAGAGTAGTATTCTTATCATTGATTGTCCAAGATGGTGGCGAGATAAGTGCTCTCAGGAAGCTTGTAAACATGCTCTGCCCAAAAGATGTAGGAAATTTGTTGAAACGCTTGTGATGCTATTTATGGAATTATTCAAGCAGTAATTAAGAGATTACACTTACCCTGGGAAATGTGCGACAATATTCTTCAATCGACTCATCTATTTCCATAGCTGTATTGCCACTTTTGTTCTTTGCTGTTCTATCAACCCTATCATTCCTAATGAGGTACCAAACAATCCATGTTTTCCTTTCAATTGCGGCCAAATGCAAAGGTGTGTTTCCTTCAGTATCTGCTAGATTTATGAGCCCTTCTAGTTCTTTTGCTTCTACCATATACCTGACTACACTTGTTCTCCCACTAAGAACAGCAAAATGAAGAGCATTCCTGCCACTGAGGTCGAGCAGTTCTCCAGAATCCGGGCAACACCGAATAAATTGCTTCAATATGTTGATATGACCTTTCCTGGATGCAATATGAAGTGGCGCATACCCCTTTTTGTCCAACATATATACAGCAGAAATGTCGAGTTCCAGCAGTCTTTGAACTGTTTCAAGATCTCCCAATTCTGCTGCATGGTGAAGTGGGGTTCTTCCTTCATGATCAGATTCTGTGACGAGCTCCGGTTTGGCTTTCAGAAGGTCTTCCACGATGCCTTCAATTAATGAAAGAACGAAGTGTTTAAATAGAATGCTGATATCTTGTGCTTAATTTTAGGACTGGTGTTCATGAAATCACCACTCTGATTATACACATACTTATAATTGTATATCAAAGTGGAATAACAATAATCATGAGAATAATTACATTTTGTAATTTATTAGTAAGTAACCAACCGTATATTCTGCAATGACAGGAAGCATACCAGAATGTTTCCACATAATAGCAGCATGCAGAGCTGTTTGACCATCAGATCCTCCATGAGCTGAAGATGGAGTTGCAATCAAAATTTGATTCACAATATCTCTCAACCCATCTCTAGCTGCAACAAACAATGGGGACTCGCCGACATGATTATGATAACAAGCTAACATGGGGTCAACCTCTAGCAAGAACTTGGTGACATCAAGATGACCATTCCTGACAGCCTCATGCAAGACTGTGTTTTTCTCTACATTGCCCTGCCTTAGAAGCTCAAAATTGAAAACTATCCCATTCTCAATATTTTTCCAGGACTCGCATAAAATTTCTTTCACAAGAAACTTGACAATCGAGAGGTGACCACACCTTCCAGCCACATGAAGAGGGGTGTCTCCGTGTATGTTTGGCCTAGTGAGAAGGGATCTGCTCCTGCAGTAGATTTCAGCAGCAACATCTTGGTGTCCATACAGCACTGCAATATGAAGAGCTGTGTTCTCATGAGGAGTTAGTTTGGCAAGTAAGCTTTGGTTTTCATTCAGAAGTTGTCTGAGAAAACATACGTTCCCAGATTTGGCAACTTTGTACAGTCTTGCATCCATAAGAACCTGGAAACTGGAACAGCAGTTAACAGGGAGTTATCATATGGTATATGCAATTAGGGACCGCCACATGAAAATTTGACCAACAGTTTGGTATATGATATTGATTGGTCTGACTATTGGAATTGACCAGCATAGAAAGGGAGTGAAGTAATATCAAAGTAGATGAAGATTGATTTTCCAAGCAGCAGTGCTCGTAAGAAGACTACATAGGGATGATGACTAAAATACCATCATCATCATAGAGTGATTGGGCGGAGAAAATGGTTACCAAATGAAAAGTCGTCAGACCAAAAGTTGATGCAACACGCCCCCCTAGGAGGACTAGGACTAGGACTAGGTGGCAGATTTACAGATTAATAACTAATAATCTGGTCTTAGCACACCAACGGTCCATTGAGGTCTTGATATTATACCGTTTCCACAATGACAAAGAGCAATAAACTAACCCCATAATCTACTTTATGTGGCAAATCTTACATCCACATGGTAATTATTGGTTTTGAAGCTGTTAAACTGGTTCAAACTTCAAAGATAAAGATAAGGAAAGGACAATTTGTTCAAGTTTTCAACATTGATGAATTAAATTATTTTTATTAACTAATCTTGCAAGTAAGGATGACAACTGTCGACATCCTCGAACCTCATGCTCAGAATTTCTAAAAAAATTAGGCCTCAGATAGGGCTCGGGCTACCAGGCCTAATTTTTATAAACAAAACGACATTGTTTTGTTGAAAATGATGTCCTTGTTAGGCCCGGACTCCAACAGCTCGGATCAGGTGTCATCCCTAATTGCTAAGGTTCCTACTTACTAGTTACTAATCTCTAGTTGACCCTCTGTTGGATGGGTACCAAAAACCTCCAAATTCACGTTTTGGAAATAACTTGCCACTTGGCACTTGCAACAATGAAGCTAGTTGATTCCGATATTCAACACAGAGCTATATTAGTAATCAATGTATTCAAATAATGCAGATGTTGAAATTTGCGTTAAGCAAGTTTGACTACTGCTTGTAACAGGTAACCAAAATTTTCGACAGTTTCTAAGTTTGACTACTGCTTGCAACAGTTAAACCAAAATTTTCAAAGGTTTCTTTAGGCGACAATGACTTGCTTATGAGAATGTGCTATCTATGTTTATACCACTATTAAACTTGATAAAGATTGATTTCCTTCTGTTGAGAGAGCCTCAAATCTAGGATATTAATTACATGAGAAGGATCATGGAATTAAAACCTGTTCTAATTCTTTATCAGTAGTTAGAAGTTTGCTGACTCAGTCATTAGGAATGATAGTATGTGGAGATTCATTTGACAAATAAGAGTGGAAAGTTTATACAGGTCTTCCAAAAACTTTCTGGGATCCAAATGGTCAATCATCATCATTCCCTTGTAAAATTTTACCAACATTCTGAGTGGATTTTGTTCCTCAACTTGGAATATCCTTTCATGCAAATAACCAGTTGTGTACTTTGAGTGTATACAAAACCTCTTCAACGTATAGATTCCTTCCTTCTCAATACAAGTGAATTCTCCAGATAATAATCACAAAAGTTAGTAGTTTTGAGGATGGCTAGTAGCTGTCACTCTGAAAGTTATTAATCATGATAATTCGCCTATATAAACAGTAACAGGTGAGAATGACTAGCTATCACTCTGATAGTTGTTTACTTGGAAGATATAAAATATATAATAGGTGATGCGATTATTCTGAGGTTGCAAGCTCCACAGAAGTGTTTAGATTCCTACAAACAATAGGATAAATGGATGACAGCTTAGTTCTCAGTAACCTCGACACAAGAAGTATTCCTACAAGGTAGCAATGCACTACATTACATGCATTCCTATCCTTTTCAGCTTTAGATTAATTTATGAGATTCGCAAAACTCAACTTTTTCTTTGTTTTCTTGGACTTAAAAAGGCTTTGCGTGTGCCTTTGCCATTACTAGACGGGCGTTATGATCCCCATCTTCCATAACCTGAAACTATTAAGAACCCCATCTTCAAGTGAGACATTACCTGCAACATGATTCATGGAGAAAATTCCAAGCTACTTTTCAGATTCGTAGCTATACAGACATTACATCTGAGACGTCCATATGCCGAGGCTTTCTGCTGCAAGGTCACTTTCAATTTTGCAATCACAAACTTAAATTGACTCATTCAATATCTTTATTTGGAAAATAGTAAAAAACTTCCTACAGACACACTATTAGTCAGTTGATACATGATGGATGGTCCTACCTATGAGGATTTCGACTGTAACATCCCTTGTCTATAAAAGAAAGAACAATTAGCGGAAAGAACGAAGTAGGTGTTTTGCTGCCCAATAGAGGACACTATAAAGCTTTAACAATATTGGATTTCTATAATAATATGCATCTTGTTGTTATACCTTTGGCAGGAGCTCCAGCAGAAGGCAGAGTGTGAGACCAATGACATGTTAAGCATGAATGAGTTGAATATTGACTTTGTATGCGTAGAGTTGGTTCTATATTTTCCGTGCATTACAATGCATAAGCATATTTGATTAATCATAGCATAGAATTTCTAAACCAAAGTCTTGTTAGATTGGTTTTGTATATCTTAATTATCTTTAGCCTTTGGAACGTACAAAAATGCTAAGAAAGAATTTAAAAGCGCTTGCAGCCGTGTCAAAGGATAAATAAAATACCTTCGACAGAGCTGGCAATGGAATGTATCATCAAATTGGAGCCGGCAAGTTTAAATTACTATCAGTTTTTAATGTATTCGGGATTGGCAAAACCATTGATAGGAACAACGAAAGAGACAGAGGCCTGCATGATTAAGCTGCTGTTTCTTTCTAATAACGTGTATATAAAAGCAATCTGTCAATAAGTTTCATAGAAGAATTAATGAACCAAAAAATCCTTGGAACTTCACACATAACTCAAACGGAAGGAGCATAAGCGCAATGGGGGGTGAAGATAGCATGTTTAGATATGCAGATGGCACAGACAAATTGTTGATGTTCTTTGGGACTTTGGGCAGCATTGGAGATGGGATGCAATACCCTCTTGTGATGTTTGTTCTTAGCTTTGTAATTAATGAATATGGAAGCACTGGTAGTTCTTTGTCTATACATACTGTAAATGAGGTAAGCAGTGTAGGCCTTCTCTTAGTCCTCTTGTAGAAGAACCATTTTGGAATATGTTAATGACACGAGTTGAACTAAGCAATTTACAGAAAATCATGATGACGAAGAAGTGCAACATCCCTTTTCAGAAGCCTGTCATAGTTCTGTTATGTTGAAGGGATATAATAATTTGGCTGTTGGCTTCATATATGCTATGGAGAAAGAGTAGAGTCAGTTAAATCACTGTTAAATTAAGGATTTCACAAGGAATTTAAATCATTAGCTCACTTCATACCGTAACAGTTGAGCAAACGTATCATATCTTGAGTACTTCTTTTACTGATTAGTACGTGCATATATCTCTTTCTGCTTGCTATACATATAGGCGATGGAATCTGTTGCTTGAACAGTATGAAATGTTAGAGAGAGATATACTTGAAACGTTTATTTTCATTCCCGAACACTGAAGTATGCTACAGTTATGATAAAAGTCTATGCATGTTTTTCCATATTGTTAAGAAGGCATTTAGCTGATTAGAAGTGATCTGAATTTTCGTTTCTTTCAATCCTGTATTTTGTTTCCTCTAATTTGGACCGGAAATGGTATCTATTCAGGCTGAAACTTGGACTTCAACTTTCAAATCCCATGTTCCTTTCGTCCAAAACAGTTTCTTATCTACGATGATATTATGTATTTTCAAGTGCTGATGGTCATTCTGTTGATTCCAATTTTGCCAGTATTCACTCAAGCTGCTGTATGTTGCTCTTGCTGTTGGATTTTCTGCTTTTGTCGGTAAGTTTGGTCCTGATAGCTCTGATCTAGTTATTGAAAAATGTTCTAAAAACATGAAGTACTGGATATGGATTAGTAAACAGAACTATATAATTGTGGTGTTACTCGTACTCAGAGAAACTCGTGAGAATCTATTCTGTTCACTACTTCACTTCCATTATTACAGAAGGCGTATGTTGGACAAGGACTGCTGAACGGCAGACTTCAAGGATGAGAATGAAATATCTGAAATCAGTTCTTAGACAAGAAGTTGGTTTCTTTGACACCCAAGAAGCTGGTTCTTCTACAACTTTTCAAGTTGTGTCTACCGTCTCAAGTGATGCCAACTCAATCCAAGTTGCAATATGCGAGAAGGTAAGAGTTTCTGTATATTTCTTGCTCCCATAAAGTTGCACTTAAAATCCAAGAATTGAGGACTCAAAACTCCACAAGGAAAGATTTCTATAAGGATGCATGTTGCATTGAGAATCCTGGAAGCAGAGCAATAACTTAGATGGTAAAAGAGGCATCTGTCTCTGGAGTGCTATTTTTTTAAGGCTTATATATTCAACAGAAGAAAACAAGTAGACAAAATGGAAACAATGGAAGAAAGTGTATAAATGGAGTAAAGATTCCTAGTCAACGAAGATTGCTGCTTTCTTTACACCGTGTTTGTGAAAAGAAGCATTCTTCCACAGAGAGAATGTCATTCTATTGCCAAAAACGTAGAAGTGAACAAAAAGATTGACCAGAAAATATGATAAGACTAATATCCAATAGGAAAAATCAAATGTTTTGAAGCCCTTAATCTCCTTAATTGTCTTCATCTTATCAAGCTTTGAACTTGTGACCTCCAACTCCCAATCCTCTATTGCTGGGAGAAAATTCAACAAGAAGAATTTGGTACATACAAACCATGCATATCCACGGTCAATTTTTCAGCATATTATGCTTCAGATCGAAGGGAAATAAGACATGATATTCCTCATTAGCATAGGGAACTGAAACATGGATGCAGAATAGTTTTTGGTTGAGTTGCCATGAAATGGAAGTGATCTAAAACTCTTGGCCATGCTGTTCGAAAATGAAATATTTTCTTTGTCTGGATGCAGATACCAGACTGCCTCACATACATGTCAACCTTCTTCTTCTGCCTTTTATCTTCTTTTGTTTTGTCATGGAAGCTGGCACTCGCTGCTCTTCCTTTGACATTGCTGTTCATCGTTCCGGGACTCGTATTCGGGAAGTTAATGATGGATGTCATAATGAAGACTATGGAAGCATATGGCATCGCTGGTGGGATCGCAGAACAGGCTATTTCTTCTATAAGAACCGTATATTCATATGTTGCAGAGAGTCAAACACTGAACAGGTTCAGTAGTGCACTTGAAAAGACATTGGAATTAGGAATAAAGCAAGGTTTTGCCAAGGGCTTATTGATGGGGAGCATGGGAATGATTTATGTAGGTTGGGCTTTTCAGGCTTGGGTTGGCACAATATTGGTGACTGAGAAAGGAGAGAAAGGTGGCTCTGTCTTTGTAGCAGGAATCAATATCATCATGGGAGGGCTGTGAGTCACTTCTTTATGCAAATGTTCTTCAACTAGTCTTCAGGAATCTGATTTTTATTCCAAAAACTCTTCTTTTTATGTTTCCTGTTTTGTTATTTGCAGGAGTGTTCTGGGTGCACTCCCCAATCTAACTTCCATTACAGAGGCCAAAGCCGGAGCTACACGCATCTTCGAGATGATTAACCGAACGCCTGCTATAGATTCAGAAGACAAAAAAGGGAAGGCTTTGTCCTATGTGAGAGGAGAGATTGAATTCAGGGATATCTATTTCAGTTACCCTTCAAGACCAGAAACCATAATTTTGCAAGGATTGAACCTGAGAATTCCAGCTGGTAAAACTGTCGGTATTGTTGGTGGCAGTGGCTCTGGAAAGTCCACACTTGTTGCATTGCTCCAAAGATTTTATGATCCCACTGAAGGAGATATTCTCTTGGATGGTCACAAAATACGAAGACTTCAGCTGAAATGGCTGCGAATACAGATGGGTATGGTTAATCAGGAGCCAATCCTCTTTGCAACATCTATTAAAGAGAACATATTGTTTGGTAAGGAAGGAGCCACCACTGAGGATGTGATAAATGCTGCCAAGGCTGCAAATGCTCATGATTTCATCGTTAAGTTACCAGATGGATATGAAACTCAAGTAAGCTAAGCTAATCTTTCCATTAGTTTCTTACTTTTTATCAGGCTGTCTCTCTCAACTTTTACTCATCAGCTCAAGATAGTGTTGGTGTAAAAACACTTGAAAACTTCTGCAAACATATTTCAGATACCTTCTTCTTAAGTATAAAATGTTTCTTGTACTTTCAGAATGTCATGTTTGTAGGCTATAGTTTCGTAGAATGCAAGCATGTTAACCCCGGAACTATGAAATGTGGTACCTGCTTTCCAAGAAATTATCAAGGTCTTGACGATTTTGGTATTTTGCATATAAAGAGGATTTTGAGTGGTTAAATATTAATGTAAGTACAGTACTTGTAAATGATAAAACGTATTTTGGGGATTTAATAGGTTGGCCAATTTGGATTCCAATTGTCTGGTGGGCAAAAGCAGCGAATTGCCATTGCGAGGGCTCTGATCAGGGACCCCAGAATTCTGTTGTTAGATGAAGCAACCAGTGCACTGGATTCACACTCTGAAAAAATAGTGCAAGAGGCAATTGACAATGTATCAAAAGGAAGGACAACAATCACCATTGCTCATCGACTTTCAACGATCAGAGCAGCGAACTTGATTGTAGTTCTTCAAGCAGGGCGAATGGTTGAATCAGGTTCACATGAAGAGCTGGTAAAAAGAAATGGGGACTACTTCAAAATGGTGCAATTACAAGAGGGAGCAACTCACAACGTAGCACCTGTACCTGATGACTACAATAACAATGTACCTGATGACTACAATAAGAATGATGGAAAGAACCACCATAAGATGAACATTGGTCAAAGCCCCCAAAGTGCGTGGCCAAGTGCACCAAGCACTCCTGGCATCAACCCCTTCAGCCCCGGATTCTCCTTAGGCACACCATATTCCTTCAGTGTCCACTATAATTCTGATGATGAAAGCTATGAAGATGACCTAAATCAACTGTCTCAACCTGCTCCTTCTCAGTGGCTTCTGCTGAAAATGAATGCACCTGAATGGGTGACAGCCTTAATTGGATCATTGGCTGCAATAGGTTCTGGGGCAGTTCAACCCATAAATGCTTACTGTGTGGGATTGCTCATATGGAACTATTTTGGCACAAATGATTCTGCTATCAAGCATAAATCCAGAATCTTGTCCCTTGTTTTCTTAGGTATTGCTGCCCTCAACTTCACCACAGGTCTTCTCCAACACTACAATTTTGCAATTATGGGTGAAAAGTTGACAAAGAGAGTGCGGGAGAAACTGCTTGCAAAGCTGATGACTTTCGAGATAGGGTGGTTTGATGATGAAGACAACACAAGTGCATCAATTTGCGCTAAGTTGGCCACTGAAGCCAGCACTGTTCGGTCTCTTGTGGGAGACCGGATGTCGTTACTGATTCAGGCATTCTTTGGCTCTCTCTTTGCCTATATATTGGCAATCATACTCTCCTGGAGGCTAGCTCTTATCATGATAGCTGTGCAGCCATTGGTTGTTGGAAGCTTCTATCTGAGGACTGTCATAATGAAAAGTATGGCGGGAAAAGCACAGAAGGCCCAGAAAGAGGGAAGCCAACTAGCAAGTGAAGCAGTTATCAACCACAGAACTATAACTGCCTTCTCTTCTCAGAAAAAAATCTTGCTACTTTTCAAGGCCACTTTGAGAGGCCCTAAAGAGGAGAGTGTTAAACATTCCTGGCTTTCTGGCATTGGCTTATTCAGCTCTCAGTTTTTTAACACAGCTTCTACGGCATTAGCCTACTGGTATGGTGGGAAGCTCTTGACACAGGGGTTAATTACTCCAGAGCACCTTTTCCAAGCTTTTTTGATACTTGTTTTCACTGCTTATGTTATCGCAGAAGCAGGAAGTATGACTAATGATTTATCTAAAGGAAGCAATGCTGTTAGATCAGTATTTTCAATCCTTAACAGGAAAAGTGAGATTGATCCGGAGAAGTCTTGGGGTTTGGACATTAAAAAAGAGATAAAAGGGCGTGTGGACTTCCAAAATGTGTTATTTGCATATCCAACAAGACCAGATCAGATGATCTTAAATGGCCTGAACCTTCACATTGATGCAGGAAGGACAGTAGCATTAGTAGGCCCAAGTGGTTCTGGCAAATCTACTATTATTGGTCTTATTGAGAGGTTTTATGATCCCTCAAAAGGAACAGTTCTTATTGATGGTCAGGATATTAAGAACTACAATTTGAGGGTTCTCAGATCCTGTATTGCCTTAGTCAGCCAAGAGCCTACCCTCTTTGCTGGAACTATCCGCGAAAACATTGTCTATGGTAAAGAGAATATGCGAGAATCCGAGATAAAGAAGGCTGCAACTCTTGCCAATGCACATGAATTTATCAGGTATGAAGTGACAGTACTTTAGATACTTTCTCAGTTTTATGCATGCATGTTCAAACTTTCTATTTTAAGAACTTAAGTGATGAATTTTAAGAAGGTGCCCATAACAATCTATCAGAAACTAATACCAAGATCTATCAAGGTAGTAGCTCAAATATTAGCTTGTTTGACAAATGTACTAAAAAAAAAGACAACTTTTGCATAATAATTTCCATGAAAGCAAGTTAAGCTCCTAATTGATCATTTTCCTTTACTTTCTGGCAGTGGAATGAAAGATGGGTATGCTACTTATTGCGGGGAAAGAGGAGTTCAGCTATCTGGAGGCCAAAAACAAAGGATAGCTCTTGCTCGTGCAATACTAAAGAATCCTGCCATCCTCCTGTTGGATGAAGCTACTAGTGCACTTGACAGTGTCTCAGAGAGCTTAGTTCAAGAGGCACTTGAGAAGATGATGGCTGGTAGAACTTCTATAGTTATTGCGCACAGGTTATCCACAATACAAAAATCTGACTGCATTGCAGTTATCAAGAATGGAAAAGTTACCGAACAGGGAACTCATAACGAGCTTATGTCATTGGGTCGTCGAGGAGCATATTACTCACTTGTAAAACTACAAAATGGCACCTTCCCAGAGAATTGAAGCTGATTTTTGTGAACACAAATGATTTTGTATTTAGCATAAGGAGGAATGGCTTTTACTCAATGATTTATTATGGAAACGTAGATCACCCAGAATCACTAGTCTTTTACCATGTATCATTTTTTTGGTAAATCAAGTGGCTTGCTCTATTAATCAAAAAGGGAACCAAATTTAGCTGTTGATTTTGATGAATCTGAGCTTTCTTAGCCTAACAAATGGAGTCCAAGTTGCATTGTCTAAGCAACTTGAATTACAATAACTTATAAAACTGAGTGTTAACTCTTTGGACAGGAATGAAAAACATGAAACACCAACTCACCAAGTGAGAACTGAAGGGGCAGAAAGTACCTGAAGAAAATGAATTACTTTCGACCCTGCTCCGTTGAATAATCCACACAAACGATTCCCTTTTACTTCAGTGTAGACTCAAAAGTCCTCAGTTCATTACACCATCTAGTTGCTTAGTGTTTTCAAGTCTTTATCTCACTGAGCATTCATAGGAGCACAATTTTGCAGCAACAGATACCAAAGTGCCTACTTATTAGCTAACAAGTCTCCCGGCAAGATGTGTTCTTGTAACAGTAGAAAATAAGTTACTTAGAAGAAGGATTTATAACGTAATAAAGTAAAAAGTTATTTATTATTTTACATTCTATCTTAAACCTTTTAAATCAGAAATTTCTCCTTTTTAAAAATGAAATATAATATAAAACTCTCCCTTTCTAATCTTATTTCATTTCATTCTATTATATACCCTCCCGCTAAACAATAGAATAATATTACATTTCATGACTAACCTTCCTCGCCATATATTCTCCCGATAATTTATGCCAAGTGTATTATAACAGATTTAAACATTCGCAACAACAAACAAACTTTGCGGTTGCAAGTGATCGACATCATTTGAACCTGAAAACTTCGCCAATCTAATCTACAAAGAAACCGAATATAAGCGTTTGCATGATTGAAACTAACCATTTTCAGAAGCAAAAACTTGCTAAAAATGAAAACGATTACTAAAAATTGCAAAAAGAAATCAATCTCACATCAGAATAAAACTAATCAAAAAGCAAAAACCAAGACACTAATCACTGAAACTCCCATCTTCCCAAAGCAGCTGCTAGTCTTCGCTGCATCAGACTTGAGCTTAACACCATTTTTGGGATTGACTATCTTACCTTGATCGTCGACTAACGTACCTTGGTCGTTGACTCGCACATCCGCACCAACGATAATCTTGTCCCTCTTCGTTTTCCAAAACATAATCTTGTACCTCACCGAAGTAGCCATATCCACCCGGTAAACCGCCGACCCATGAACCAAAACAGCTCCCCGGTCAAGACCCGTTGTATTAACCTCACCACCCTTAGTAGCCTTCTTCTTGTGACCCTGTCGAAAGGGTGGAATAGTGTAGTTTGCTATGGAGTGACTCTTGTTAGGACTGTCATAAAAGGTTACATTGACAGGGTCATAGTAAACACGCTTGTCTTTGTTGGTATTCTCTAGTCTGAGATGAAAGTAAAGGGTTGTGTTGCCCGTAGTGTTTAAGGTTCTGTTAAGAGCAGGGATGTAGAAGTCTTGAAGTAAACATTTAGGACTTGAGGTTCGGAGACTCAGCCACATAAAGAGAACTGTTAAGCCTGACGTGAAAATGAAGCTAAAACAGCACCTCCCACAACCACCACGCTCCATGATTGATTCTTCTTTCAAACCAAACTCCGAAAAATGTACTTCAGATTTCAGATCAAGAAACTTGTGAAAGTTGCCGGTATCGTTTTTGCCCTTTTTATAAGCAAGACTTGTTGGAGATAGGAGTCGTCGGTCTACGTTTTTTCGTTGTTAGTTCCCGGTTTACGATTTGGGCCAATGGGGAAGGATAGAATTTGAAAAAGGGACAAGAATAAGAATGATGTTGCATAGGTTTTATGAATGAGGATAGCTTGGAAAG
>JANZLH020000270.1:91017-102088 GCA_026770325.2 Erythroxylum fimbriatum
GTTCCCGGAAGGCCCCTCCGACGCTCAAGTTAGTGTTTTTGTGAGGGTTTTGATAATTGAGAATAGAGACAAGTAGGATTTTTTGTCTCGTACCTGCGTCGTGAGGAGATAATCAACTTATATAGTAAATACCTATTAGATTTAGGTCATTGTATATGAATGGGAGATTGCCACTTGCAAAGGGACCGTGGATACGTGAACCTGGGCTTGAACCTAAAATAACGGACCCAATCAGATCTTGTGTTCAGTACCGAAGATCAGATCAGATCAGATCGAACCTCATCTTTTCTCTTTCACCGCGCATTGTTTCAAAGACTGATAAGAAAATGGTGATCACTATTCCCATTCACGTCTGATTTGCTTGCTTTTCACCTTATAAGTTGCATATTAGTATTACCATTACTGATTACACAGAACAAGCACTTTTTCTCAAAAGCATCACGTCACCACATTTTTGAACTCATACGTCATCACTCACGAGTTCTTAAGAGTTAAGGGTAAGGTTAAAGTCGTAGTCATGGCCGGAATTCTGGTTTAGAGCCTCTGTACTTATATTTGAGGAGCAGAATATCTGTTCCAAGATTTTGTGTTTGAGTTTAGACCAAACACAAAATCTGTTCTAAGAACAGTTGTTTGAGATTTTTAATAAAAATTTAAAAATAAAAATATATTTTGTTATGATTTTTAATAAAAAATTAAAAACAAAGTATGTTTGATTTTTTATTATTATTAAGTTATTCTTATTATTATTAATTTTATTTATTTATGTATTTATGTATTATTATTATTATTAATTTTTAATAAGTTATTCTTATTTTTATTAATTTTTAATAAGTTATTATTATTATTATTATTATTAATTTTTAATAAGTTGTTATTATTATTATTATTATTATTATTATTATTATTAATTTTTCTTATTCTTATTAATTTATTATTATTCTTATTATTGTTGTTGTTGTTAATAATAATATTATTAATTATTTTTATTTTTATTAATTATTGTTATAAATTTTCTACTTACTTTTTTAATATTATTAATTTTATTATACCAAATTAATTATCTTATTATTATTATAAATTATTATTATTATAAATTTTTTACTTTTATTATTATTATTATTATTATTCGAGATAGAAAAATAGGAATATGTTATTTTTCTGTCGAAGAAAACTTGTTGTCAAAATTCAGATAAACGATGTTTTCTGGTTTCTGTAAAACTGTTATGGTTTTTTTATTTTCAAAAACAAAAAATCACACAAAGTAAACCAAATACGTTTTACTTACCCTTTTTTTTTTACAAAAACGACAACAAAAAACGGAAGAAAAAAACGAAAACAAACAGCCCCTTAGTATTCAATTTTTTTTTATTATTAGTAATTCTTTGTTTGAATGAATTAAATATTTTTTAGATCTCATATCTTGAAAAAGATGCATCTTTCCTTTTTCTCCTTACCATGTTTTTATAGCCTTGTTCATTAAATTCTCTCCTCTCCTCTGCACTTCGCTCCTTCTCTCTGACAGACCTCACAGACACAAGTATTTTCATTTTGTTTTCATAAGTCCTTTGCTCTTTCTTTTTTGCCCTCCCTTGCAATTTCACCTGTAGTTCCTACAGTTTCTTCGCGTCTTACCATTTTCTTATTCGTTTTTTTTTATTATTATTTTTATTATTACTATTATTTTCACTTGTATTTGAGTTTCCTATTAGTTTTGGTTTTTTTTCTTATTCTTATTATTATTATTTGTGATTAGTATTATTAGTGTTATTTGCATTTATTTTAGCTATATCTTGATATTTGAATATTTTTATTATTATTTCTATTTAGTGCTTTTATTTCCCCGTTACTTGTATTTTCATTTATTTTTATGTTTTATGAATTGTTTTTGTTACCTGCATCATTAATATATTGTCTCATTTGCATGTGGGTCCACCGGAAATAGCCTCTCTACTATATAGGGGTAAGGCTGCGTACTATCGGACCTCCCCAGACCCTGCTTCATTACGAAATTTCGGACTGAGTGATGATGATGATATCTTGAAAAAGTTTTAACTTGATTTCTTTGGTTTGAAATTATAATATGAGAAGTTGTAATTTTTTGCGATACTTTTATTGAAAACTTGAGCATATTTTTAAGTTTTGCAGATTATTCCACACTAATTATTGATAATCAGGAGATATGTTTTGTTTAATTACTCCGCGAAGTTTATGTATACTGGTCGGGTCATCTGTGCTAGGCCCAGGCCCATCTACACATGTCCACTACGGCCCGTCAGGTCCATCAGGAGTTAGACTCCCATGCAAACACAATAACTCACGTAAAGACCTAAACCTAGCGGCAACTCCAGGTATATAAGGTACTATTCTATCGTGATTCAGGTACGAGAATTTAACCCTGCCTTTCTCTGTTACAGCAGCCAAAAACCCTACAAAAATACTGACTTGAGCGTCGGAGGGGCCTCCCGTGAAACAATTCCCGGCCCACCGTTATCTGTTTTGCAAGTATCTCACAGCCTAAATCGCAGGGATCATGGATCAAAACAGCAACGTTCAACCTCAACAGAATCCGGCTGAACCATATACTTTACTATATTGAGCAAAAAAAGAAATATATCAAAATAGGGTTCAGATAGTTACAATAAATATTTTGAGTGATGGAATTTGAATCAACAAGTTTAATTCTTATATATTCTCCAAATGGAATTTAATAGAAGAACAACTATCATAATTTAATTTTTATGAGAAGGGTATCTTCAAGCTCCGAGCGATAGACACATCAATTGTAAAAGCAGAGGGAGCTAGGTAGAAATAAACAAAGAATTAAATGGTTGGGTTGGTTGGTTTGTAAACATCTTTTAAATCGTCACACTTAATGAGTTGGAGGATTAAGTGGGGTTGTTAGGTTATCGTTGAAAATATCAAGCCATCATCAGGAAAATAAAACCCAAACTTCCGGATACTCAACCGAAAGCTTTGAAATTAAGAAGCAGATACCAGGATAGTGTGTCGAATTTATCAATTAAAGCTAACGAAAGTTGGAAACTTTTAGAGAATGACATGCGGCTTATGGCTCACGAAAGCTTGATTCTATGCAGTATGTGATGGTGAGTCAAATTAAAGAACAACCCACTAAGTGACTCTAAGCATTCTTGGTGAAGAAAAATGACCGTCAGAGACGATTGATTGGAAAAACAGTGTCCACACGTATGTCACGCGAATGCATTCATACCAATTTTTCCTTCCAAAATTTGGACGTCACTTACTCTAGAAACAAGACCTAAACAAAACTATGTGCGTTATCTTGCAAATGCCACATGTCTCATGTACGTATTAGCTTGATCAACAAATTAATTAAACCAACAAAGTACTTTTTTTAAATTGTGGACCAAAATTGTAATTGTTACTACGTATAATTATTATTACAATATCATAGTTGTAGATAGGAATATCTCGATTATCTGGAATTATACATGGATATTTCAGATTTGATTTTTCTTTCTATGATAAACCCAGATCATGAAACGAGGTATTTTACATGAATGGTACATATAATTCACAGGTTGCTGAAGATATATAGTACATGCAAAGATTTATCTTAATCTCATTCATTATATATGCAATTAAGCAACATCCTTGTTTATGTTCACGTCTTCATGCAACATATGTTTGGTTCAGGGAATGTGGTCCTGCATGCGCTGAAAGAGGAGAGCGGAATCAACCAAGAAAATTCACTACCATGGATACTGGAACTAAGCACAGACCCCTTTTCTTTAGTTGTGTAGTGTCATTTTCATTGCCAATAAATCCCAAATCACGTGACTCTTGTCCCTTGCATGAAGCAGCATCGTCTTTCTATTACAACAAAACCAAACTCTTGTTAGGTACACGAAACATTGATCTAAAGGGCAATCGAAGAACTGAAACCATGGAAGTAAAGTTAAATGAATGGCTTTTTTTAGCTTACTTGGGAGATGCCCATGGAATCTTTCAGCTTTTTGTTGTTGAGATCATAAACCTATTCCCAGCAGCCAAAATTTGAACGTAGATAAGATAATTTGTTACTGTGTGCAAATTATATCCATTAGATTAGCATCGCATTCAAAAATCAGCTTCCTAAAAGAAAGGGAAAGGAACCGTGAGAAACTGAGAATCAGGGAAACGGTCAGACCTTGGAGCTATGTGCGGGAGAACTTGCTGTATCCTCCAAAGCATCATCAACGAAAGCTTCTTTGGTTCTTCTCTTCTTGAAACTAAACCTGTTACAGCTTTTCTGATCAGTAGAAAACGACCTAACAACTGGTCCGCTGCGTAAGGACTTCTTCCCAACCGAAGAAGCAGCATCAGAGACTACAGAAGAACCTTCATCGTTTAAAGTGGAAGAATCATGATTATCATGAACGTGGTTAGCAAAAAAATCCTCCAAGTACATGGTCCAACTACTCTCGTCAGATGCATCATCATCAACATCATCTCTTCTTCCACTAGAGGAAGGAGAAAGATCAGAAATACAAAGAGAATTGTTCATGGGAGTCGTAGAGCATATTATTTAAGGGAGAATATATCCAATTGAACAACTATTTATAGAAGAAGGGTCAAAGCAATTGAGTGTTGGAGAATGATCATGTACATGACGTGGAATGTAATCTTTGGATCTCACAAGGAGTTAGACATTTAATAATATTAATCATTTTTTATGAGAGGAAGCACTTTTGACCCTTAAGTCCTTCAATTAACTACACTTTCACTTACATACGCCAATTCCTTTGAAAAATAATTGAATTAACTTTTTTTTTATTCATCATGAAAATTTCTGACCATTTAGCATAGACTTCAACATAGTTTGGAACACTTAATAACACCTTTAATTAATATGTTTATCATTGCGGTTGCCACGATGGTATATATCAATGTCATACTAAGATCATTCCAAAGTGGAGATCAACTAAATGAAAGCATCTTGGCTTCACAGGTCACTAAACACTGTTAGATCGTCGTCGATGCCCATCATCGAATGGAATGATTCATCATGGTCACTGACTTGTGGGAGAAACAAACATAAAACATGAGTGGAGAAAAGATTCTTGCATATAAGATAATTAATGATTATAACTTACGACTTTGCTTCTTATGTTGCCAAATTTTCAGCGACTAGCTTCTCTTCGGGAGTGGCTGACGTTTACTTTAAGTTTTTATATAATTTAAACTACTTTTAGAATCTATTAGCAACTCTAATATGATTAAGGTTTTCCTTAATAAATAATTTATTTTTAAATACAGAATGAACATTTCTTATTTTTAATATGAATTGAATAATCATTTAAAACGTATAATAATTATTAATGATAAATTTCCAGTGAACAAAATAATTAATGATTTAAGTGACAAAATATTTGAATGAATTAACAAATAAATGACTCAAAGATTTAGATCCAATCAACAACTAATAAGAAATTTATGGATGAGTTTCAATTGCACTTGGATAAGAAGTACTTCGGCTACTAAAAAGATTTTTTAGTATGTGTAAGCTTAGTGCTTTCCATTAATTTGCAAAGCTAAAGTCTCTTTTCATGAATGAATGGAACAAGATAGAAAATAACTAGAAGAGCACATAGTGTCTGCCAACTAGTGGGATATCTGCAAGTTAAAACAGAAAATGAATAGCAAGCAAATTATTAATTATCGTTATCGTCATTATCATTGTCACATCTAATCTGAATTTTCACAATAAAATAAGGTTTGGAAAAGTCTGATAGCATACAACCTTACCCCTATATAATAGAGAAGCTATTTTCAGTAGACCCACATACAGATATGGCAGTAAAAGAATGATGCAAGTTAAAGAGTAAATAAGTAAAACTAACACGCTAAATCATTATGTAAATAAAATTACAATAAATATATAAATAAATAAAATATGAAATATAACTCGACTTTTAAAAAATTTTAAAACTAAAATATAACAAAATATATCATCTCTTTATCTTTAGAAAAGCATTAATACCCAAATGATAAGATGGTGATAAAGCATTAAAGAATCCAACTTTGAATCATGCAAAACATGACATGTAAAAACCCAAAAAGTTTGAAACCATAAGATCATTAAATATAAAAATTCACTCTTAGACATAAACCCAACAACATACGATACAAAGAGATCAACAAGTGGCAAGCATAGGAAAAAGTTTTCACTCTCAAGTCCTACCATCGAAGGGACGTGATCTTCTGTTCACATAAATGGAAAGTTGAGATTAAAGAGAACAGAGTAGGTACAGAAAAGGCGGGACAGAAGATTTGAAGGAACCATCGAATGGTTATATTAAGAATGGTAAATCTGAACGGATGACATAACTTTTCATAACAATTAATTAATTTACTTGAATCATCGAGAGTCACGGTTTGTCTCCATTATAGGAGTCCTTGTGCGTAAGACAATTAGCCAGGGGTCCAGTCTATCTAGCGTCTCTTCGTCGTGACGGGACCTCTGCTTTGCCACATTATATCAAGCATTATCACTATCATTTTTGTCATTTTACTATTTTATGAAATATATGAATTATTTCTCAAAAATTTTATAAAAACCTAAATAAATTCTTAAAAAATTCAATATTAATATTTTTTAATTTTTCTGTACGAATATCATATTTTAACTTTGAGATTATTAATGCATATTGTTTATAAAATCTTTTGTGAATATATATTGATATTAAAATCTAAATTTATAAATGTTGAAATTTTATTTCAATTTTTATTAAAAAATCTCAAGGTGAAATCAGAATTTTAACTTTTAATTTTTCTATAAACTTATTAGTTTAGTCAAATCATGAAAGTCGAAAAACATACCTATCAATAATTTAGTCGATAGTAGGAGGATAGCAGTAAAGGAAAAGAAAAAGATCTTTCTCCACTGTATAACAAATTAAATAGCTTCTAATAATAAACCCAAGTCATTAGTAGTGTTTGACATTGCATATTAGCAATATCCTCACATCAACCTTCAGCTAGGAGACATTGTCGGACGACCTTCTTATGTTAAATTCCAAGAAGAGATTATTCATTAACCTACTCTCATCCCATTATGATACATTTGGTCTCAAGGCTTGATCAAGCGTTCATTGGACTCCTGAAATAGCCAATCCAGTCGTTAGCTCCAATATTCATGCTGTGCATGTTTCATGGGAATATAGTTTAATAATGTTTTTCATACTAATATTAAAGAATAAAGTCATCCACTTCTCTGGTATTTTAATTAAAATTTTCTTATAATTTAATATTTCAAAAAGTTCTTCTATCCTAATATTAATAGACAACAATAGAATTATGACGTATGGTGTAATTGATGCAGACGCAATTGCTGTCTTCACTTGGCAACTGTATGCATGGATGAATTAAGGAAGAAAAAGTATTGTATGAGATGTAATGCATGTAGTTCGTGTTGAAATATAAGTGAGACTTTGTCCCACATCGAAAGAATATATGGCCTTGAGCATGCATATAAGCCTAATAAGTTACTTCTCCTAATATCAATTAATTTTGAGATGAAACTCATTTAGACTTATATGTGTTCAGTTTATTTAGGTCCAATCATATAAAAATTTAACAGGTAGTGCGGTCCAATACTCCATGATCCCTCGAGAAAATTGTTACCAACGTCAGGTCAAAATAGAATTTGTATTTTATGCGTCAAAGGTCCAATCTAATCATGATTATATATACTCATAGTTTGATAAATGGCTCTCTTTCTACGCTCATTATCATTGTCTGTTCTAAAAATAACAAATCAATGATAAGAGGCACATGGCCGCTCTTGCCTTTCTGTATACTTATACACATGTTGTCGTATAAAATGTTTGACTGCATCTATAAATGCGTCGGATAAGACTCAAAATGAGTTTTGTTATTTGTTGTTTGTTGAATGTTTTGCAGCCATGTTGTAATGACGAAAAAATACAACGTGTAGCAATAAGGTATAATCCATTTACTGTTACTAATTATGAAATGTTTGGAAATTTATAATTACGAATTTGTAGTTGTAAAATATCGGTTTAAAATTTAAAAATGAAAATGTAAAAAAGTCTTTAATTTATTTTTTAACTTCAAATTTCGTATTTAGATTGATAAAAATAAAAATTTTATTTTTAAATAGAGGATATTTTAGTCAATATTTTAAAGGTTTAAGTAAAATCTAATGAACTTGAAGAACCTTTAATTTGATAAACATAAGCAGAAATTATAAGATTTTAATAATACCCATTTTCCATTAAAACAAGGTTAACTTGTTAGATTTTATTGATAAAATAAGAAAATTACTTGAAAATTAGGAAATTTATCCATCATATGTTATTGGAGAATAGAGTTTAAGAACTTAGCTTTTACTTGTCCGAATTTGTATAAGATGGCGACTGAATAGCTGGCTGCAAATTCAAAGTGAAGCTCATAATGTCCTAAAGTTGAAGTTTCCGTTATTCATACATGTAGCTAAAATCAAACAAGATCGATCAAATCTGCGGGGAAGCTTAAGAATTTTCTCACAAGCAAAATAATCATATGCATGCATTCGGGTCTTTTTACCATCCAAAGAAGGAAACAGTGATTGATACGACAGGTATCGACCGAATTAAAAGCACTGGAAAGAGTACTATAAGTTGCAGAGAACGTGAACCCACACACAAAAAAGTTCCGAACTAGCAAGTTAAGTTCCTGCAGAAAGAAACGCAACTCTAACTATGGCTTAAGATTGGTCCTTTTCTTGGATGCATTTTCTTCCTGCAAGTAGCTTCTTGGTCCACATAGTAAGTCTACGTAAAGAAGTATCTTGCCGATGGAAAGCTCATGGTACCAACAATTAGGCCAAGACTGGATCAAAACCCTGTAGAATCAAATATATGAATTAGTCAAAGATTGGAAGGTTGAAAATGATAAATTTAAACATTAAAATCAAGATAAATATGCTAGAGCTAAATTGAGTACATGAATAATATAATTATGAATTATATTTTTTAAAAAACTTAAGAGATAAGTGTATTTAATTATGGGTTAATATATGTATATAATAAGAGATTCGGAGTATCAAAAATTTAGATATAATTATTTAGTTACTACTTTATAGAATATATATAATCTTGTCGTGTATATATATATGGTAGGCTGAAATTATAAGTAAAGTGTTGTTATAATAAAATTGTGTTTTATTAAAATACTCTCTCCTTCTTCACGTAATTCCTTTTTTTCTTTTCTATAATCATCTTGGATCAAAACGTTTTACAATTAAATAGTTATTACTTTCACATTATTCATAATCACGTTTACACGAAATACTAGGGTTGAAAGAGACCTACAATCGTACAAGAACCCTAGAGTCCAGACACATATAGAGAAGTAGATTTGTAATAAATAAATTAGGACCCATGCATGAGTAACTTTTGAGAAAGCTTCACATGCTATACCCTTCTGTTCCTGTGAATAATCTACACGTAGTCACAGGCCAGAAAGCGACCTTTTATAATTTTGTTGGAAGTGCACTGGACAATATACATTTCTTTCCCCCAAGCGGCAAAAGGTTTAACCTTGTACCAAAGGAGACATGTTGCCAGTAGTTACTGCAAATCCAAGACACTACAAAAGGTTTCAATTCACCTGCTGCGTCTGCGCCAACCTTTTTTTGGTAACATCTAACCATTCGATAATTAAGAGAGAAAAAAACATAGATGATAGAGATTGAGGGGACCGAAGGCATAAGTTTCCCAGTACAAGCCACTACAAAGTGGCCATGTATTCTCAGTTTTTACCACGATACTCTGTGGGTCCAGGTCCTCCTTCAAACTTCTCAAATACACATGTTCTCCTCGTCTTGCGTTACACTACATGTGTGCTTTTGATTTCACTTAAGAGTTTCAGTCCACAGGACACGCTCATCAAAGTCTATCATCATTACGATAGTGATATATAAGGTAAATGCAGGGAACCATTTGCTAGGTTTTCGTTTAGCATAATCATTACCTACATTCACGTATGGTCCCAAACTTGCATTCGGTAGAGCTTGTGAATTGAATTTGCAGAGTTTAATTGCGCCGGTTCTGTGAAATTAAAGCTATTGACATATCGGAGTCTCACAACTTACCTTTATTTATTTCTAGATTGACATTATTTCTCAAGTTGACCCTAATTTGATAAGATCATGAAATGTAATAATTATGCTATTTAAAATTTAAAAGTAAATTTACATATGAAAAGAATATAAAAATAAAAATAAAATATGATTTTAAATTTTGGAGTTGAAATACAACGCCTTACAAATTTGTACTATAATGTTACACAATAAACACTGAAATATATTTAATACTTCCTTCTTAATTCAAGATATTTAAAACAAAATAATTAAGTCTTTTATTTATGAACATTTACTACTGCCATAAATACAAATCTGGAAATCAAACGTTAGTATTATTGATTCCTTTCTTAAGATGGTGAGATGTTCACGTGTGTTTCCGAAAAGTCATAACATGAATACCATGATTAATTATTATTAATTTGTATCATTTTATGTGCTTGAACATGGATAACATGATCTACATGTATTAGAGCAAAAGGTTATTGGTATACCATGATCAATAAGCTACCTTGCTAATAATAATAAGATTTATAATATCATTTTTACTAATTATTTTATTCATGGAAATTAGAATAAAGAAGAAGAAAAATAGTTACTAAATCGTTGTTTCATATGTAAAAGACTTCAAAGGAACTTAGGACTCACAAAATTTCAAAGTTTAAACACTACAAGAAAAACGTGTAATTGGGACGGAATTATACCGACCGAATTGAGGCAGTATGTAAATAGAGACCGAATTTATATTCGGTCGGTGAAGTGGTCTGGAGGGAAATATTTGCAGACCGAAATTTTCGGTCGGTATTAATTAAAATGAGGGTCGGTAAAAATTAATTAAAACCGACCCCCTCCCTCCTTTTCCAAGCCTCGCGCGCGCGTCTTCTCTCCGGAATCGTCTTCTCCTCTCCTCCGGCGTCCTCCTCCGTTGCCGTCCGTCCGGTGACCACCTGCTGCGACTCCGGC
>JANZLH020000271.1:6580-20073 GCA_026770325.2 Erythroxylum fimbriatum
TTTCATTGAATAATACCTGAAACAATTTCTTAACCAATTCTATACAATTTGTTATTATCAAAACATAAGTAGTAATCGATTTGTCAACCACCATTGGTCCAACAGTTATTTCCTCGACGCGAACTCTTATTGTAAATTATAATGATTAGAAAGTCATAGGAATTTATTTTTATTTTTATTTAATGTTTTAATGTAGTTATTATTTTTTATATGATGAAATTGTAACATTTTAAATACTTTGTACTATCCTTAATTTTTTATTTGTATAATGATTAAATGATCTTTTTCATATTAATTATAGTTGCTATTTATATGTGAACTATATATAAAATGTAATATTAATAAAAATAAATAAATTGTTGTTATTTCAAATTTCTATTATTATAATTTTTTGATACATGGTTTATGTAAAATTATAAATTATATAATACAATACAATGAGGGACTATTTTGTAATTCCAAAAAATTCAATGATTATTTTATAAATTTAAAAAATTATTCAAAATGATATAGTATTGACTGGTATCGATACAGTACCGTACCAAAACTAAATCCAATATTAGTATCAGTACGATATTCATAACTTTGATTGAAATAGTTGTTTCAATGTCGTTTGAAGGGTCTTTTAGTTTTTTAAAAATAAACTTTCTAAATTTTAAAGTTATTAAAAAAGACTTTTCCAATTTTTGATTTTTATAGAAATTTTCATTTTTAATGATTTGTTTTCAATTTTATTTTCTGTCAACATGTAAACTTCATATGTTTATAAAATTAAAAGAATAAATATAATTCTGGTCCATTATTTTTAGTTTTCTATAGATGTTAATAAAATAAGAGAGAGAGAGGCTTGAAATAAATGGTAAAGATGTTCCAATATAATCATAAGGTCACAGTTTAATCACAAAAATAATTTCTTTATAAAAATACGATTAAATTATATACACCGACTATGTATATCATGAGCCTCCTCTGTCTCAAACCGTCCTCACTCTCGTATGTGATATTAAAAGTCATTAATTATCTTTATTTGTTTTTATTAAAAAATTTCAGAGGTCAACGGAATAATTTATTAAGAAAAGAAAACGTAGCACTCGATAAATAGAAAAAAAAAAAACAAAATTGCCCCAATAGTATTGGAGCACCGTGGTCGATTAAGTGGCATGTCTCTGATCTGGGTGGCTATGATTAACATCGGTGATGTTAAAAGTTAAGAACTTATACCCCAATAGCTTCAAACCACAGATATGTGGACTTCTGTTATAAATTCTGTCTTGAATAATGATTGGAAGAAGTTCTATTTATCCACGTTACGAACTTTTTTTTATTTGGAAATCAGATAGTCTGTCCAGTTTTATTCTATAGATAGAATTTCAGTCATTTATTTTACTAGACCCACGTAAGTTTTATGCGAACCCTACATAAATAAATGGCTAAAATTTATTGGACACAATAAGACACCATCATATTAGACAGAAGATTTGGACTCCTTCGTTTGTCTAACAATGACAAGTAAGCTCTTTTCTAAAGTAATACTAACTCAATTATAACCCATAAAAGTGATGCATTGGAGAACGTCTCTTTTCCAACACAATCCATGACTTGTATTCACATTGCTACTCGAACTCAACCACATCTTAGTCCTTGTTCTAAAATATTTATACTTTCCTTTTCCTTTTCCAACACCGCTACAACATCATTATATATATGCGCACGTTCTTTCATTATATTCCAACAACGCAGTATCATGAACATGAAAGGAGGGATCAGAGGAAGGCGTGTTTTCGGTGGCATTGTTCTGGTTTTAGTTTTGATTCAACTGGATGCATGTCGAAGTGAGAGACTTGGCAAGGATTTTATTACTTGGGATGATATTCAACTGGGAGAGGATGGAGCAGGATTGAGTACTAGAGATGGAAGCAAAGTAATTGTAGTAGACCAATATGGCGGGGGAGATTCATTAACAGTTCAAGGTGCCATAGATATAGTGCCAGATCATAACACACAAAGAGTGAAAATCTTTATCCTTGCTGGTGTTTACAGGTATATAACGTGCATGTAAAACCATACTTTTTTATATATTCAATCTCTGTCTACTGTGTATGTATATGTGTATAATGTATTAACTCTGTATAGAAGTAGGAAATTATGTTGTAAACTCGCTTCCTTTAATAGTTCATCTAATTTTCGTTACCCCGGGTTACTATGAAGCAGATATTTACCTTACTTCGCCTACATATTTTCTCCGATTCTGGTTATGTAAATTCTATTGGATCGAAGCTCCATAAGTTGACGCTATTTTGGTTTCTTACATAACCAAGTTTCATGTATGCAGGGAGAAGGTGGTTGTGCCGAAAACGAAGCCTTATATCTCATTCATTGGCGACGAAAGACGAGTTTCTCATACCGTAATTACTTGGAACAATAAAGCATCTGATACAGATGAAAATGGTGCTCAACTTGGAACCTATAGATCAGCATCAGTCACCATAGAATCTGATTACTTTTGCGCAACTGGGATTACTTTTCAGGTCAGATACTACTTTTTTTTCCTTTATTTCAACTCAGTTACTGCATGTGTGCTTTATTAATGGTAAGTTGATGGGGGTGATAACAGAATACAGTGGTAGCACAACCTGGAGCAACTGGAATGCAGGCAGTGGCTCTACGAGTTTCTGGCGATATGGCCTTTTTCTATAGAGCAAGGATCTTAGGGTCACAGGACACACTCCTAGATGAGAGAGGATCACACTATTACTATCAATGCTACATTCAGGGAAATATTGACTTCATATTTGGTAGAGGAAGATCACTTTTTAAGGTAAGATATAAGCTATGCAAGAAGTATCAAACAGGTTTCTTTTCTTTTTTTTAATCTTCATGAGAACTTATCTTATCCTATACTATACATTGATGTTTTTGGAACAGAACTGCAACCTTCATTCAACAGCTCAAAGCTCTGGAGCAATTGCAGCTCACCACAGGGATTCACCAGATGACGACACAGGCTTCTCTTTCGTAGATTGTGTAATCACAGGAACTGGAAATATTTTTCTTGGGAGAGCTTGGGGAGATTACTCAAGGATAATATACGCAAACAGTTACATTGATAATATTATAATACCTACAGGTTGGAGTGATTGGGACTTGCCTTACAGACAGAAGTAAGATTCTTCTTTTGCTCAATTTGATAAATTATGCAAATTCAGAATTTAACAGAAAACTAAACGAACTTATGCAATGCAAGCGCAGGACTGCAGTTTTTAGCGAGTATAGTTGCAGAGGAAGAGGAGCTAACACACGTGGTCGGGTTTCATGGCGAAAGATATTCACGTACGAGGAAGTTAAGCCCTTTCTGGGCATGGAATTCATAGAAGGAGACCAATGGCTCAAATTATAGCTTACTCCCTCTTCATTTAAATCGTCTTGTCATATAAGTCTCTTTTCCAACTCGTTCTTTGAACCACTTAAAGAGTAAGTTGTAGGATTTTTTTTCTATTGTAGTCTAAATGGGCACGAAGAATACATGTAGTGAGAAGCCTTAAGAAGCCCCCTCTACTCTTTTAAATGATGTTTATGATAACTTATGCCATGTTGTTATTACGTAAATACATAGATTAATATAATTAAGATTTAAATCTAGACTCTTGACATACTAGATTCTTTAAACATAGACAAAAAGATAATTAAAACATCTCCAACACGTATAGTATCCGCTCTAAGTTGTTGATTGGAGCCACCGGTTAGGACAGTACTGCTCTGCTCCTTCAACTCTACAGGCAAAAATCGAAATAAAAAATGTCAAATATATAATTGTAAAAAAAAATTATGAACTTCTGTATTAAATGGATCGATCCTACATGTCACTTTACCGCAAGGATCTACTTATTTTAATTAATAGAAATTAGTTTAAATAAAGTTTTCCAATTTTTTAATAAAAATTAATTTATTTTTTATTAAATTAGGGTAAAGTTAAATTATTTTAATTAAACTATAGCTATTATAATTAGTTTGGAATAAGCAAAAATAAAAATGAATTATCATTAATTTATATTTAATAAAAATAAGTAGATTTCTGTGACATACATGCAGTAACAAAATGAGACTCATAAGAGTAATAAAAATATAAATAATACATAATAAATAAAAGCATAATTCTGTACAAATCTTCATTTATTTAGAATTTAAATTCAATAATTTAGAAACATGAACAGTAGGTTTTAATTTGTATTCTAATGCAAATGTACTTTTTACCTAAAATATATTATATATGATGTATTATTTTAATAGTTTAATTGTGTTTATTAATTTTGTTTAAATCCGTTGAAACTTGATTAAACCTTTCAACTTAATTTTAACGCTTTCATGCTCTCGATTCAAAAATATGATTTGGTTCTCAATTACTTAAGTTACCCAAGTACACCTTAAGCTAATAATATTTTAGATAATAATAATTATGAATATCACTAAAATGATAACTTCATAACTAATTATATAATTTTCTCTATAATTTCATGTAGAATAAGTCATACTATCTTTTTCTGTTAACTTTCTATAAGCTTAAAGTTGTGAGAAATACATATTAACAAAAAAAGGGCTTATTTTATTGATAAAATAAAAAATTCATAACCCAACCCAAAAGTTTGTTGATTAATCTGATTAATTTATTTTTTCCTCCAATCTATTTCATTTCTCACACACTTACTCCACTTCCAAGCACATGCCCATGAAGCCATGCTGGAAAGAAATAGTACTTACGAAACTTACAATGACTAGGATGTCAACGCCATTTAGTGTAGATTATCAGGCTTACTATTCTCTAATCACCTAAGCCATGTTTTTAGAAACCAGATCTTCTGTCTAGTCTTACTCTATTTTATTATGTCTCATGAAATCTCAGTCATTTATTTTGCGGGATCCACGCGGGTCTCATGCGGACCCCACATAAATAAATGACTAAAATTTATTGGACACAATAAGACACCATAATATTGGACAGGAGATCTAGACTCATGTTTCTATACGTTGGAAGTAAAAACAAAAGCTACAGCACGACATGCAGGGAAATAAAGGCTAGAAGAAGACTTTTTAATGCGAGAGATAACAACTGATTTCCATCATACGAAATGACAAAGCAGGTGTCTAAATAATATATAGGCATACAGTCGAATAGAATATACTAAAAATCAACAACTAAAACTAGAAAATAATGAGTAAAACATATCCCAGTAACTTTTCCAATTTCAATAGAAAAATTCAACTAAAAACACATGTTATTAATCAGAAAATTAGTAAAACCTCTGACAAATACTTATTGAAAAATAACAATTGAAAAACAAAAATAAAACACTAAAATTTTGAAATACTATTGTTCAACATTCTCCCTTATTGCTTCAAATTTTGTAACTCCCATCTTCATTCTAAATTATTCATGCTTAGCACATGGTTTACTCAGTTGTCTCGCAAAACTTCACTGTGATCGATCTTCCAACTACCAAATTCCAAATAAAATGGTAGCAATGTCTATATCTTGGATCTAGTCTGATAGGATGGATTCTTTGTTATAGCGATTGTTGCTTTGTTGTCACAAAGTATCTGAGTATGCCTCTTTGATCATGGCCAAAATCATATAATAGTCTCCTTAATCAAACTACTTGGCAGGCTGATATCAATACAATGATATATTCAGCTTCTGACAATGACAAAGCTATTATATCTTTCTTCTTTGAACTTCAAGAAACAATACTCAAATCAAGGGAGAAAATATAAATGGAAGTACTTTTCTATCGTCTAAACAACATACCCAATCATTATCAGCAAAATCATATAATCTAAAATGTTCCAGTAATATAACAAGGATTTTCTTTGCTACCTTGAGATGATACATCAATTGGTTGTATATGAATTTTGAAAAAAGACTTACAGAGAATGTGATATCTTGCCTTGTATGAGATAAGTAATTGAAGCTTTCAGTCATACTCCTAAAGTAATTCGCACTTGCCAAACTAGTACCGTCATTGGCTATGAGTGACTCGTTCACATTCCTTGGGAATTGGGGTAATTTTATAATTTAATATATTAAGTCTCTCCATCATATTACTAGTATATTTGTGTTGAGAAAATTTCATCAGCATATTAGTTCACCTCAAGCCCAGGAAAAAAATGTAGTAAACCCAAATGTAACGTTGGTGACTGTTGTCACTTGTAATCAAATATAAAAAGAAACCAATTTCCTGCAATACAAATTAGTATAATAGTGAAAAGTAGATATTGTTCCTGCAAGAACTTCAGACTTAATAGTTACGCAATAAAAAAGGGGTTGTAATTGTGAATTAAATAGAACTTAATTGAATATGAAATTGAAAATTAACTAATAATAAAATAATGAGAATTTAACAACTAATAGAAACAAATCTTGGTTTCCGGTCTCCTTTATTATTGAATTGCATTGATCATTGACACTAAAAATAACCAATTTATTAGTTAAGCATTCGTCGTAGTAAATTTACTTACCTATTTTCTCTTATGTTTAGTTAACCAAAACATGTATTTGAATTAACTCTTATTAATCAATAACCTGGATACGATATCAGATTTAATTAATTAATAGCTTTACGAATCAAAAAATCGACCAACTAGACAACATACATACGATATATATTTAGCCTAAACAATTATTTTTCCTAGAATCATATCCCTAACGTAGTAGACAAAAATTCTAGTCGCTTCTTTTGATTAAAAGAATTAAACATCAATCTGTTTAATCTAGCAATTGATTGAATAAAATCACAAATTAATTGTGTACCTAGCTGTAAAATCAAACAATCAAATCATAACTCAGAAAAATAATTAATATTTGACTAATAAATCGATTAAAATAAAGAACAAAAGTCTCACAATATTCAAAATTCAATAACTAGATTTCATAAATCAAGAAATAAAAGTTTAGTTAACTAACGTCACAATTTTTCCTAATTATTTGGGATTGTGACTGGCTTTGGGAGTGCCGCAGGCGTTGGTCTTCTGTTCTGCCGCCAGCTCTTTTCTCTATTTGCTATTTGCCGTAAGCCCCTATTCTCCTCTCTCACCCAGCTTTTTTGTCGTCCTTTCCTTCTAACGCAGCCCTCCTTGTTATTTCCTTCTTACGCAGCCTCTCACATTCACTATTCATCCATGGAACAAATAAGGTTGGGGTTCATTGCCCACTGCTGCTGTTCATCCACGCACCACGTCTCACACCTGTGCCAGCTCCTAGCTTCCACTGTGACTATAGCTCGAAGGGACAATTTAAACCTTGATGCCCACCTAAGTATTCATGTATCTCTTTAAACCCTCCTTCCCAACGTCAACGTTTAGGGCTGAGTTGTTTAAATTTTTCCTATCATGTACTGCGTTGCGTTTTGATCTTCATGTGTTGCGTTGTTTTCTTGCTTCCTTGCCAGACTATCCATTGATTTGACAATTTAACCTTTGGTCCAATAGCACTGTTCACGCTCTTTAAACTCCCCTTTGCGACCTAGTTTGCTTCGTTCGTTTTATACTTCTGGCTTGCTGCGTTTCAAGCTTCTGATTGTTGCACAAGGTCATGTTTAATTAGGGTCAACTCCTAGTTCGGCTATTTTTATCTTAAAGTCATCGCAGTTTTTTCTATTTAGTTCCAAAATACACCTTGACATAAAACAAGATTAATTCTCATTAATTATAACTTCAAACTTCAAAATTAAAAAAATTAACACACAAAAAGATAGAAAATAAAGACAGTAACAAACATCTCAAATTTTTCATCAAGGAAGACTTAAATTCAACAATAATATAATCATATATATTATGTCATCAACATAAAGACACACCACTAAAAAATCAATTTTACCTTGCTTCTTTATGTAAAGAGTCATTAATCTTACTATACAAAGCTTATGGGGCTTTTTTAGGCCATATAGAGCCTTTTTTAACTTGTAAACTTTATTATCATCACCGCAACAAAATCTTTTGGCTGAGAAGCATACACCTCTTTTTCTATCTTGCCATTCAAAAAAGTGGATTCAACATCAAACTAGTACACCAACCATTGTACTTGTGCAACTAAGGTTAGAAAAGTTCTCACCATTTTAAAGTGAGTCATCGGTGAAAATGTTTCATTAAAGTCGACGCCTTGTTGCTATAAGTACCCTTTAGCAACAAAATTAGCTTTATGCTTCTAAATCATACCATCAATATGATGCTTTATGTAGTACCCCCACTTAAGTCTAAACATATTCTTCCTTTTTAGAAGAATGACTAACTCCCAAGTTTGATTTTTGTATATAGCTATCATCACCTCATTCATGGGCTACAACATTCTTATAACAAAGAGGGTTAAAAGTCTACAAGGCAAAAATACATAAGGCATATGTAGCATGTAAGGATCTGAATTTCCATATAGGTGTTTTAGAACTAGAGCTTAATTGAGATGATGAATTGCTATCATCAAGAGATGAAGGATTGTTGCTGTCAAAAGTTAATGATGAGTAGTTTCCTATAAGACTTGTTTATAGGAAATAAATTTCTACTTTGCTTCCTATAAGCTCACCCTTCGCAGAAATCAAATGCATCAATTTTAGGCAACCCAATAACTATATTTTTTAATCAACAATTTATAACCTTTAATATTCAAATGCCCATAATGTAAGTGCCAAATATTGCTTCATTAGTTCTAGTAACCAAAGCACAGTTTTCCATATTTGTAACTTTAGGGGAAACATTTTATTTTGAGTCATTAGAATACTAACAATTGATTGACCAGATTTCCTTTCTGAATCAATCAATTAACATCATCAAACACAATCAAATATCCACAATCCATCAATTGCCCAACACTTAACAAATTATGAGCTCAGCCTTAAATCCTTGGGCCAGCTGTCCCACCCTGTAAGTGCCTACAAACTAGCTAGGGAATTAGTCACTGGGTCCGCCGGTAGATACTCTGATCTAAGACCCAAAAAAAAACAAATTATGAGCTAAATTAGGAATATATTGCACATTGAGTTTAACATTACTCTCTATATTTTTTTATATATAGTAATTGTAACTTTCCCTTTAACCCTTATTTTCTTGTTATCATCAAGTTGAACTTCACTTTTTTACGACTCGTTAAGTTCTTTAAATAGTTACCTTGTTCTTAACATATGATTAACACCTGATCTCCATAAACCATACTCCATTCAAAACATTATTAATAGGAGAATGGGCCATGAATAAGTTACTTTCTTCTTCAACCTTACTTTATAAAGTTGGCCAGCTTTTAGTCATCTCTCTGTATGTCCAACAATTAACTTTATTTTGAAAATTAAAAGTGATAAGTTTCCCCTTTTAAATTAGAATTAAAAGTTGAGACGAAGGATTGGTGTTATTAAATGTTGTGGAAGAATTTTTTTCTCTCTTTGGATCTAACACAATTTCCAAGTCTGTTAAGAATAACCACGTCAAAAGTCTTAACTGGATGGGAGAATCGCAACCATTCTGTTAGCCTCCTAACAACTGGACCTCTTTGGCATAATCTTATGTCGCTATTTTAAAGTTAACAATGCCGGGCCGGCTATTCAAGTCATTGGTGGGCTTCAAAGCCCCATCTCATTGACCCACTCCAATTCCTTCATTTTCACTTTGCTCGCAATTTCATTTTAAATATTATCATTCCTCTTAATTTTATATAAATAGTCATTTTTTCACCAAAACTTGACAAAATATACTTTTATTTACTAACAAAGTATATACTTACTATCAAGGTCAAGGATTTTCGAGAAGTAAATGCAAATTACAATTAAGTATAAAAAAAAACCGTACTATTACCAAAAAAAATCGATACAATTGAACTATTTAAAGCTTATAGAAGGAGCTAGGCGTGGATAAAGGTTGAAGAAGTATTCTAAACTTAAGTACATCCTGCTAAGCTCTACATTTGAAAAGATCATCATTATCTAATAAAAAGAAAGCAGTCTCTTTTGAACAACCTCACTCTTAAGTAAGATGTTCAGTGAGGAAAGCACAACAGAGAAATAGGTTTCTTGAGAAAGGATGAACTTAATGAGTGTACAAGAAGCAGAAGTTATGCTTAGGTTAGGACCATACATAGCAGAACTAGTGGAATAAATGGAACTGAATCAGAGACAGAGAATCACTTATGTTGGTGGTATCCACTTTCCCCGCTAGCTCTGAATTGGGAACAGAGCTAGTGGAATGATTGATTAATTAGAGGTTCACTTCGTCCTTCGGGAATAGTTTGTAAAGGATAGCCCTGTAAAGTTTCACCGTAATTTAGTTTTCTTCTTCTTCTTTTTTGAAAGAAAACTTATTTTTGTAACTGAATATATTTTCGGATTGCACTAAATAGAAAGAATCTTTTTTTTGGTGATTGATTAAGGCCATCTCCAACGAAGTGTAACGAATTCAATCCAAAGAATGCACCAAAATCCAACACGAAAATCATGTAATGAATAATAAATACTAAATTACTTTAAAAATAAATAAATACTAAATTTAGTGTGTTATTATTTATATATCAAAAGTTGTAAAAAGACAACATTGCTTATTTTTTAATATATTCCTTTTATGTTCTTCTCACAATTTGATTTATTTATATAATTCACTAAATAATTAAATTTAAAATATATATTACTTTACACAAAGTATATCATTACAAAAATCTTATTGAGACATTTAAAATAACACTAATTTTGAATATAATATTAAATTTATTTTTAACATTTATTTATAATTCGTATTTATAATTGTTATAAATTCATTAATAAAATATGTATTTATCCAAAATGCTCTACCTTGTTACAAATCATTTATGATCCCCAAAGCCCAAAAGAGAAGTTAGTCATGAAGATGCAAGAAGCATGTAAGAAGGATGTCGAGCGTGCATTTAGAGTTCTCTAGTCACGATTTGCAATTATCAAGGAATTGACACGTTTTTGAAATCCATATTACATAATATTATGTAAGCATGCATTATAATGCACAATATAATTATTGAGAACGAACGTGATACTCGAGCGGTCATACAAGATTCGAGCAAAACGCCAGCCCCTAAAATTAATATTAATAGAAACGATATAATTCTATTTCAAGAATTCCTTACTAGACATAAGCAAATTAAAGATAAAGAAGCTCATTATAAATTTCATAATGTATTGATTGAACATTTGTAGGAATGATATAGTAATTCATATGATTAGAGGTTAAATTTATAATAAAAATATTATATTTGTATATGTTATTAATTTGTTGTTTCAATAATACTAATTATATTTGTTAAATAATATTAATTTATTATAAAGTATATATTAATTAATTAAAAATAATAATTTTATTTTAATTTTATAAATAAATAAAAATTTAGAGTGATCAAGTAACGCTAAATTTAGTAAAAAAAATTCTTTTTTTACTCAAATTTAGTAGTATAAAATTTCGGTGGAACGTTAGAATTCGCGTAAGGAATAAAAGTCGAGATGCTTTTTGCCCTTTTGTTGTCAAGTGAAGAATAATGGCAAGTTTCTTGTTAAACGTGCAATTTAATATGATATATTGGGAGAATAAGTTCCATTGCCCGTAGGCCCGGTACTCGTGGCCTGCCATTTTAAACTCTGTTTGGTTGCTTTCAAAAAGGTGCTATTTTATTTCCATATTTATATGGATCCTGGCTTGGAATGGAAAGGTGATTTCGTTTATAGAAAAAGTGTTATCATTTCCAAGAAAATGGTTACCCGACCATTACTCTTCATTCAGAATGAGGATTGGCGTTTAAAAGGAGAAGAAAACATGGGCATCGAGCATGTTAGTATTGCAGTGATCAGGAACAGAAATCTTGTGATTAAATTGGAGCTAAAGTCTACTGACATCATAAATAAACTATAGAAAACAGATATCCGTTTGAGTATTAAAGAAGTGAAAATCCATGCAGAATCATAAAGCTCCAGCGTTTGGCTGACACGAAAATACCATGTTGTTTGTGATTATTAAATCATGATGACGTCTTCTTGTCCTCTTCTTTTGTTATTTTGTTTTGGATGTGACTCAGTATATAAGTGCATTAAAAGACGAATGAAACAATGGAATGCGTAGAAAAGTCATTCCAAAGACCAGGTTTAGTCAATAGTAATACACGAGCCTGCTTTATGTGTGTTGCTTGGAAGCTGACAATGATGGCATGAGACGACTTTTAAGTTTTATAACACATTGTAACGAATCATTTGTTTGCTCCAAGTAAACTCCACTTGTCTATGATAGCTCCAGTTGATTCTTCCGTATATAGTGACAAATTGATGAGTTTCCCACTTCACTCAAGAAGTATAGATACTACCGTGTGGGTGATTGGATGCATCTGCTCATCATATCGATTTTGCGAGATTAAAAAAAATATGCAATTGTTTAAAATTTGAGGTTAGAGTTTTACTTCTTGCAAGAGACTTATCTGACTCAAGCAGGGATTAGCCTAGATGTGAATGAGTTAAAGGTGTCATCCTACAGTGGAGACCCTTTTAGGACCTCCCGTAGAAAATCAAAAATAAAAAATCTTTTATTATTTTAAAATATTTTTATTATTATGAATTAATTATAAATAGTTTATAATGTTAAAATTTTTAAAGTATGTTTTGTCAAATTATTTGGATATAAATCTTACTAAAATTAAGTTACAACAATTATACAAATTCGCGATTATTAATTACGTGATATTATAAAAATATTAATTAAATTATTTTTAATCTTTAATATTTATTAAAAGAAATTTGCAATTTATAAAATAAATAAATAAATATAAAAATCCTCATCTTTTGCTGATTTTCCTACTTACCCCTAAAAAGGATAGATTAATTATGTACAAGGACAACACATTATTTATTTACTAAAAGAGAAATTATTGACTGCACCAAAGTGTTGGCAAGACGTGACAATAGAAGTGCAAATTTTCGCTACGTCTGATTAGAGATTTATTGATGGAATAAAATAGAA
This sequence comes from Erythroxylum fimbriatum, assembly GCA_026770325.2. NCBI lineage: Eukaryota > Viridiplantae > Streptophyta > Magnoliopsida > Malpighiales > Erythroxylaceae > Erythroxylum > Erythroxylum fimbriatum. The sequence goes on from JANZLH020000271.1 coordinate 19,571, forward strand.
TGTAATATTATTCTATTATTTAGAAGAAGAGTTTATAATAAAATAAGATAAAAGGGAAAATTTTCATATTATATCTCATTCTATTTTAGGATATGTTTAATTGAAGGTTTATTAATGAAATATAATGAAATGTAATATTATTTCATCGTTTTGAAGGAGAGTTTATAATAAAATAGAATGAGATGAAAAATGAGAGTTTTATATTGTATTTCATTTCATCATAAACAGAAAAAATAAAAATCTCCGAATTTGGGAGTTCAGGATGAAATATAAAATGATAAACAACTTTATGCTATATTACATTATAAACACTACATCTAAATAACATTTCACTATATTATATTATGGATCTTTCTATCCCTCTCAAACAATAAATTTATAATATTGCATCTATTTATGTAACATCCCGCTACTGGTAACAAAGGAGTATTATGGTAATTTTGGGTCAGACTGATAGATTTCATTGTATTCACTGACTGAGCATGCTACTGGCCTCTAATCAT
>JANZLH020000271.1:20173-35279 GCA_026770325.2 Erythroxylum fimbriatum
ACAAATAATAACAAATCTGGAGTCTCATATGCATCTGCATTTGTATATTTATGATTATGAAATATATGATTACGAAACCTTTTCTGAAATTGTGATGATAAAGTGATGTGCCATAATAATGTGATTAATGGGGTTATACATGTTCTGAAAGAACATATGTGAAATGTGTGTCATTCATTATGTCTTATTGAAATGGAAAATGTTTGTGAAAATGGTTGGTTGTGTGATATTTATGTATTGACAAGAGAAGATGTCATTTTTTGAGATTGTTTTGGACTCTGTGTTACTTGGGAGGGTTCTTGTATTTCGGGTCAACAACGCTTTGGATAGTTGGCCTACTTGAACTTCCAGATTGTGTATTGAGGAGACGTGATTATTTGAAACTTTCTCAAACTTGCCTTTAAGCCTCTTACATTTATTCTCCATACCTCTAATTTTGTCTAGAATTTTGTCTAATTCGTGTTTGACTTGTCTTGCTGAAAACTAGGTGGTCTTTGATGTTTGAACTGACCTTCAACATTGTTAGTCTATGAAAAGTTTAGGTGGTTCTTCCACCTAGGATTGTACGTGTTGAAGTAGGGGTTGTTTCCCCCTCCTCGACCATATTGCGCTCCCATGTAACTCACTTGTTCTAATTCATTACCCTTTATCAGAAAACAATCAATAGTATCATGATCTAATTGCCTGCACAACTCACATTTTAACTGGACAACTTTCACAGAAGCTGAGGAAGAAACCTTCATATTGTTTAGCTTTCAAGTTAAATTGTCGATCTTTGATTACATTTCTGTCATTTGGTCGATAGATATAACTCCTTTCTACACTCAGAAAGTTACGGGTTGTTTACTCCGCTCAGTTGTCCACAAGCAGCTGCTACTTGCCATCTCCTCTAATAACTCTTCGGCTTCATCCACTGTCTTCCTCATTAACGATCCTCCTGAGGCTGCATCAATAGTGCCTCTTATGGGTGGATTCACTCCATTGTAGAATGTTTGCAAAAGGAATTCCTTTGGCAGATTATGGTGCAGGCAACTCCTTTGCAAATCCTTGTATCTCTCTCATGCTTCATAGATCGATTCCCCATCACTCTATTGGAAGTTTGTAACCTGCTTGATGATTTTGGTTGTCTTGGTGAGGGGAAAATATTTGTTTAAGAAGGCACGTACCAATTTCTCCCATGTAGTGATATTGGATGGGCTAAGAGAGTAATACCAAGCCTTTGCCCTATCCCTTAATATGAACGGGAAAAGCCTCATTCTAACTTCATCTTCTGACATCTGATGATATCGAAAGGTATCAAATATTTCAAGGAAGTTTATGATATGTGCATTTGGGTCCTCCTTTATCAATCTGTAGACTTGCACATTTTATTACAGCATGTTCAATAATGTGGGTTTTTATTTCAAATGAAGCCGCTTGGATCGGTGGCCTAGCGACACCTTGATTTGCTGCATTAAATCACAACCTTATGAAATCCATGAGGGTTCTTGGTTAAGCTCCTTGATTGAATTCTTACTGAAACTCCTCGGTCATAGTTGCTTTCATAGTTTCTTCTTCACACTGAGCTCTTCGAATGGTATGTTCTAGATAGGCAATATTAAGCTCTAATGTTTCAGCTATACGACTTGAACTTTTAGTAACTCATATGTTCATTCAAGTGCACGAACACAAGAGTAGGAAAATGACTTAAACTACTAAAACTAAACTAATCCTACGCTTCCTCAGCAACGACACCAAAAACTTGTTGATGGTTTTGCAAACTTTACAATTTATAGCCCTGAAATACTGCAAGTGCACATGTCGTGAAATGTAGTAGGTGAAAGGTCGATCCCACGAGGATGTGTAAATTAATTTAATCCTATGTTATCTAAGGCTAAGAAAATTGATAAATTGAAAATAAAAATTGAAAAGAAAGGTAAATGCGGGAAAGTGATTATCAAGAATTTAATTAAGAAGTTTAACACAAAAGAAATTGAAATCTAGCAACACAAAAGTCACAAAGGTAATTAACCAATAAGAGTTACCAAATTATGAGAGAGGGGGTTTTCCTTACCATCAATGCTAATATAGTCAATTATGCGTTATTGTGGTGTCGGTTATAGACTATTATAGAGTGGATTACTCTTTCTTGAGTTATAATCACTAAACCCTAATTGAATTATAGAATTTGCAATCTCTTAGTTAATAAAAGACTCACAATTCTTATTAGGTCTTAACCTCTCTAATAAACTACCAAGTTTCACATGATATCTCTCACCGCACAATAACATATATGATTAATCACGTGGTCTATTAGATTACTTAGCTCTCATTAATCCAATCCAATCATTTTTATTCATTTCACCCTCTCAGTTTATTATCGAAATATGCAAGTTAATCATAACACCCAGTCAAAATAACACAAAAATGATTATATCGACATTGAATCAAGGTAAAATCCTTAAGGAAAGTTAGAATATCATAAACAATCCAAAATCCATCATCATCTCACACATTCAATGAACGAAAATAAAGATAGAAAGGAGAAAGAATTTGGATCAGAATACTCGGGAAGATAGTAACGTCTGAAGACCTGTTTCCTCTCTTCTCTTCTTTCTCTTCTCTCTCTTCTTCTTCTCCCCCTTGAAGCTTTCCCACAACGGTAAAAGAGGAGCCCTCTTTCTTATCTGTTCTTTTTTCTCTCCCTTGAAGCTTTCCCAAAATGGCAGAAGTGGAGTCCTCTTTCTTGTCTCTTCTTTTTCTTTTTATAGTCTTTTCTAATTAAGGCAAATGCAGGGCTTTTCCCATGCCCAAAAATTCCAAAACATCCCCAAAAATTGAGGTTTGAAAAGTCGGATTGCACAGTCTATCGCCCAGGCCACAATTGTGGCACAGTGATTTGAGTCTCCTCTGAAACTCCCCCGTTCTTTGATATTAGCCCTAAAACACTAGCAAACTCATCAAAGCACCTCAATTACACAACATTGAAGCTCAAAAGCATGCTCTAACCCATAAAACACTTAAAACACAAATAACTAACTAACTAACACAATTATAACCTAAACACACACTAATCAATTAAATTTAACCACTAAATGCATCCTAACTACCCACCAAAACATGATGCAATATAGAACTATCAGCTTGTTTCAAAACATATATAGATCTTCTTAATTTATAGACCATGTCAGATTTATCTAGCTCCTAAAATCTTTCAGGTTTCTCCATATAAGCCTTTTAATAAAGGTCTCTATTCAGGAAAGCATATTTGATATCCATTTGATGTAGCTTCATGTTATAATGAGCTACTTTTTCCATAGCAACTTTAAATGCATCCTTAGGGGATATAAGAGAAAAGGTGATATTAAATTCAATTCCTTCTTTTTAAATGAATCCACTAGTAACCAACTGGACTTTAAACTGCTCAACTTTACCCTTAGAATCCCTTTTGGTCTTATATATCCATTTATAGTTGATAAATTTACAGATATGAGGCAAATCTGTAAGCTCTCATACCTTATTATACTTTATAGATTGCATCTTATCCTTGATTGCATCCGACCATAAATTCACATGAGGTCTAGAAATAGTTTATGTAAAAGTAACTAGATCCACCACATGTCCAATATCATAGTCATGTTCACCCAGATAAACTATACAATTAGATGATATAGTAGGTCTTCTCATTCTAATGGATCTCTTTAATTGAATTGGTTTAACATGTTCATGTACCTTAAGAACCTCATTTTGTACAAGTATGGGTTCCTGAACTTGTATTGGTACTATATTGAGACTTGGATCTACTAGTTCTGACTGTATAAGTGACAGATAAGAAATAATTGTAGTATCCATACTTCTATCATCTGCAGGATGAGAATGACCTTCCTTATTAACATGAGATGGACTAGCCTCATCATAGACATTATGCTTCATAAACTTAACTATTTATGTTCCACTATTTTAGATCCTTCATCTCTACAGTAAAATATGTTTCCCTTGGAGTGATCGAGATATTCAATAAATTAATAATGAGTGGGAAGAAAATGTAATTTATTTTCATAAAGATTATATAAATATACCTTAGCAGGGCAACCCTATACACGAAGATGAATAAGGGTAGGCTTTCACCCCTTCGAAATTTAAAAGGGCATCTTTGAAATTGATTTTCTTATGACTTTAATAAGTGAATATAAGGCAATCTTTATTGCTTCACCTCAAAGGTAATGTAGTGAATTAGCCTTACTCTATATTGACCTCTTCATACCCTTTAAGGTGCAATTATGTCTTTCGACTACACTATTTTGTTTAGGACTACCTTGTATAGTGAACTAAGCTGGTCTTTCTTCTTTAAAGAGTAGGGGATGCATATTATTTAACATGATTATAAATATTTGAAAAATGGACCATTTTATTACCCTGAAATTTCATATTTGCCATAATATTCATGTCGATAATCAGTTTTGACAATCTTAATTGACCTTCCCAATTGGTTCTCAACTTCAATCTTAAAGATTTTGAATTTATCAAGAACTTCAAACTTTTCTTTAAGTAAGAAGACATATTCCTTATAGTAATAGTCATCAATAATGTCATAAAATATATTGAATTACACAACGTAGTTGTATAGGGTCCACATATATCCGTATGTGTGAGTTCTAACAAGTCAGAAGCATAAGTTGACCTTTTTCTTTTTTTAGTCAACTTACCCTACAGAAGTCAACACATATTTTCATATCATCATAATCTAAAGTTGGGAGAATGTTATTCTTTATCAATCTCTTAACCTATTCTTTGGAAAAGTGACTTAATCTTTTATGCAATAACATGTATAACTTTTCCTTTATAAGGGGTCTCTTTCTAGTAACCTATTCGACAATATATGAAGAAGCATATATCTCATCAGGGGCAAGGCACATTATATATAAATCATATGATAAGAAGGCCATACTAATATGTTTTGCATTGAAAGATAATTTTACAACCGAATTTTCAAATACAAAACTATAACCTTCTTTATCCAAAACGTATACAAAGATCAAAATTCCTCTAAAATATGGTATATAGAATGTCTAATATAAAATAAGTTTGAACCCTATATCTAAGTTCCAACACACATCCCCTACAGAGACTACTTCCACTTATTCGTTATTTCTTACCATCAGTTTTTCCTCTTCTTTATTTCACTTTTTATTTATCATGAATACTGTATTATGGAAGTAACATTATTAGAAACTCCACTATCCAACCACCAAGAACTTAATGTGGCTATAGCAACATTAGATTCACGTTTCATATAAACTAAGGAGTTACCTGATATCTCCTATCTTTCTTCCTGGGTTTTGTATTTCTGGCATTCCAACTTCCTATGTTCCTCATTGGACTCCTAATTATGTTGGATTGACCCACATCTTTATATGTAAGAAGTTTATATTTCTTACCATTAAATTCTTGGGGCTTTACATTTGCCTTTCCCTTGATTGCTATTAAGGTTATATAAGATATATTTTTAACTTTTTTTTTTCAGCAACACACTGGGTAATCAATTGACTTATGTCCTAAGCTTCATCATAGGAATTATATATGGTATCCAAAATAGCAAACTCTAAGGGAAGAGTATTCAAAGCTTGGTGCATAATACAAGCATCAGGAATATAAATGTTTAATACCTTCATCATGTCTCATAGAGTATAGTTTCTTTACCAAGGTACATATCTCAGCATTAGAGGATACCTTATACCTTAATGAGAAATTATTGAGGAAATCTCTTACTATGTTTGTCTCTAGAAGTCCACTCAGAGATTGTATAGAATGGATCTTTTTATGGTCAAATAACATATCATGCTAGATCTTTTCCATGCTGCATATGTTGCTCTTGGCCTTTGAACTAATAGATGCAGGTGTTAGCGGTCTTTTCTTGATCATGGTTATATTGATATCCACAATCTCCACTGCAAAATCTACATTTTGCTTCCATTTTTAAAGTTAAAACCAGTAAAGGGTTTCAATGGTGAAATTGTTATTGTTTACAGAAAAAGTGATTGCGACATAGATAATGTAAATTATCACCACAAATGTAGGACAATAATGATACTCAAAGCCACAACATGTTATCTATATTGAGAATCTTATCACATATATCATGAAACACCTGTGAGTTAAATGCATAATATATACAAATAAGACCTCCACATAGAGACGATCAGAGTACCTACCATCAACCTTTGTGATTCTAACACTTGTAGGTGAATAGATCACTTAAGCAATGGTTGTCCTTCACCAAATGCCTTTATGCACATCTCAAAATCTCATATAAGGCCAACACTTGTGGACATAATAACCAAATACGAAATTAGAGACATCCTGTAACATATAAGTATAATATTTCAAATACTAACTCGAAAAGCCACTTTGATGACTGTATTCTCATTAATACTCAAACTGTTCCACAAACATAATGGATACACCTATATGTTATCCTCTAATGCATCTATATGGGCATAAAAATATATGACAACATACATCTCAAGTCAAATGCATGAAAATTCACTCAATCATGGCTTCAATAACCTTATTTGATTTTTCTAGAGTTAAGCGTTAATTATTACTGATGTAATAAATCCAAAAAAAATTAAAAACTCACTTTATAAAATTCATCAGCATCAAAACCTAACCTAAAATAACTTGAGGGACCATTTTGTGAAATTTGAAAATTTTGAGTTTTTGGTCCTATGGTGTGCTGACGTCAACACTGTGTATGCCGACAGATGGCCCTGTAATGCACAAGCTCCACCTCACGCAAATCTGGATGCATGAGGTGTGTGTAACTCACGTTCCAAATGCGCACAGACGCGTGCTACCCTTTATAGCATGTGTTATCCATACACTAGACGTGCACGGATGCCCACTGCCTTTATATAGCGTGAAGCACACGTGTGGTACTCGTAGACGCACCAACCACGTTAAGCACATGCATCTCACGTGTAGGATACATGTCTAGCGCATACGGGTTCTCTGCTCTAGCTATCCAAATGCTGAGCGTGTTTTAAGGTGCTTCTTCATGGTGCCTCTGCATAGTCACCTAAAAAAGGCGATTTTCAATGACTTTTCTAGTTTTTTCATCAGATCTGAATGACTTTTTACTAAAAATTCACCCCAATGTTTGATTTTTCACCTATTTTTCATACAGAGCTTATCTAAAGTCAATCTAACAACAAATATGCAATTTATAGAAGCAAAAACAGATAAATTTCCCCTATTTCTTGATGGAGAACCTAAAAAATCTTCGTTCAAACTCATACCATCATGAAACTTTTTTTATACTTCGTGTATGACTTAACACAAACCTTAAATTTACGTCCAAGATCTATCATGAACTTGTAGAAATGGAGATAATGCAGAAAAGTATTTGTTTTGCTATCTATAGCTCGATGAACAAGCTTCTTAACTACTTGAATAAGCTCTTGGATCCTTTGAATAAGCTCCTAGATGTATAACAAGCTTCTACAACTTCCTTTATATTGTTATCATCTTTTTGTGCCTTTCATAACGCAGGAACCTCCTAACGAGTCAAAGTAACTTTTCATTCATAGACTTCTATTAGCAAGTTGTAAGAGATTTTAACAACTATTTATAGGACTTCTATTAGCAAGTTGTAAGAGATTTTAATAACTATTTATAGAAGTGTTATTAGGCTCAAAAACCCATCAAGCTAATATGCCCACACTAATAAGGATCCATTTTTTTTACTAGACTTTAACCAATTTTACCAGGTTTTTATTGGGCCCATTTATTATTTTTAATATGGGCCATATTTAATTTTCTTAGCCATGATTTATAATAACCCTCAATTAATAATTGTATAATAGGAATTTTAATTCTAACAGTTATTCACAGAGCTAAGAGTTCTCATGATATTGACAAATGTAAGAATCTTAAATTCCTTTCTTCTTTTACTGTTGCTTGTTATGATGATGGAATATGGTGAGATCTTCTCTATCAAAACATTAAGCTATGTGGTACAACAATATGGTTTTTCAATTTGGGTTTGAATTTGGATCTTTTCTTTTAGTCATTTGGATATTTGACCATTACCATTTATAAACCTTTTTATTATTTTCATGTTTAATCAATATGTGATATTCTAACACTCCCCCTCAAGTACAACTGGGATTGGGCATCCAATTGTTACTTGAAATAAATGCAGTGGTAACCGAACCGAACCGCTGAGACTGGACATTTAAACGGACAACTGAAAAATTAATAATCCGGATTAAACCTGCCCTGATACCATATTAGAATTTTTAATAGAAATGTGGTGTATTAGAAAATTAGAGTGAGAATTGATTACATGCATAATGGAATTATCACAAAAGAAATTTATTTGATTTCTCAAAAGTTAAAATCACTTAAATTTTATAACATGATTAACGCATAAAACATAATAATGCATGAATCATAATTTATACATTATTGTAAAACTTGATCTTTTTATTGTTGTTTCCCTTGAACCGCTCCAAAATTGGTTCATCTCAATTACTATGGCCACATATGTGTTCAACATCTGACAATATCTATAAGAATATGTTGAGAGAACTCTACAAGTCATGTAAAGAGTGTATGCAAGAAGTGCTAAATCCTTTAGACCCTAAGCCTATTTTTAAAATGGTTTGAACTTTTCAATAATTAATAGAAATAAAATTCTAATTTCAATTAAAATTTAATTAGAATTACCATTAATTTTAATTAAATACCATTTGAATCCAATTAAGATCTAGTATCTTATATTTGTCCCTATTTATTAAATATTTTATATTCAATACTAAAGTTGTTCAAATTTTACAATCAAATCTAACTTGATTAAAATACTTTTTCTTCTCTTTTCAACATTCTTTATGTTTGTTCGTTCCCAAACTTATTGGCAGTGGATATAAATTATAATCTTAATCATACTTATAATTAGATAAATTAAAACCCTTTAATTTTTATATAATTTTCTAATTAAATAATTTATATCCATAATTAAAATTGATATCTACCAATGCATCATGACCATTTAAATGTTAAAAATATAGAAATAGTTTTGACTAACCTTTTTGTATATGATTTTTTAGTATAATTCAATCATTTCATCATATAAGTTTTTGATTAGACATAGAGCATGTAATTAATATATATCCTGTTTGAGTCAAATCATATTAGGTCTTTAACATTAATAATTGATTCTATTAATGACATTTGAAAACTATTTTTAAAGTTTCATTTCAATCACTCAACTATCTTTATATATTTCATGTTATATCCAATTATTACCAATTGAGTTAAACTTGACTAGAATAGGTTATAAGTAGTCACAAAATATAGCAATCCCTATATAAGGTATTTTGAAGATCTCAAGTCAAAGGATCTCTTGTATAATCATCACGATGTTAATTTCTATAAATATATAAGTAATATTCTAAATGAAATTCTCATATTGGGTCAATTCAGTGAACTTGTTCTCTAATAAACACCTACATCACCATCATCATTAACATATAATTAAAGTTCCGCTAAAGTGCAGGGTTTAGGGAAATCCGATAGTTCGTAACCTTACCTACACAATGTTTAAATATTTTCATACTTTAGTCTATAAGATCGACTACTTCCTTATAAAGAGGATACATAACACGTGCTAGTATTTTTACACTCTATTTGATTTCAAGTTTCAATAAAACAATAACTATGAACAATTTAGGGATAATATATAAATGCAAAATGAATCTCATAATTATGATTTCATCATAATTTTATTTGCAATGTACATTTATCTCATAAAATTTATCATATATATTTAAATATGCATAAAATAAAGAATGCCTCTAAATAATTATGTCACTAATATACAACCAACCGATTGACATAAATTAATAATCTCTCACTTGCACTAAGCTAACTGTTTAACTATCTTATACCATATCACCATATGATGATTATGCTCTTGCTACGACAATGATTTAGTGAGAGAATTCTACAAAATTCTCCATAGTAAACACTTCCTTAAATCTTACAATTTTCTTAAACACTTGCTTAAATCTTACAATGTTGAGCTCAATTGTCATTATAATAAAAGAAAGTGTCTAAATGCTTACTTTGATATTTGATGATACCTTAACTCCTTTGGCATATCCAATGGCACTAATGTTCTACAGTGTTATCATTGTCAAAATAATACAAGGAACTATACTAAGTTATGAAAGAAATTCATGATCCAATAATCATTTTTATTTTAAAAAAGTATTCAGGCTTGATTAGTAATTAATGTTACATTAGAACTTTTTCAATCTTAAAATAATATTATTCTAAGTAAAATATAACTTAACTATGAGTTACTTTTATCAAATTAAAGATTATATCTATATAACCTTGAACTCAAATATCAACTCGTACATAGAATATAATGGATATCTTTAATACTTCACAAGTGTCTAATATCTCAAATACTAAACACTTTTATTACATTATCTACATACTTAGACTTAGAATAAGTAAACAACTTCTGTATTTTCCTCCATAGATCTATTTTTCATAATTAAGTTATTGCATTTTTCATATCCAATAAGAGTTGTTCTTAGAATATCATATTTTCAACACCAGAAAATGTGAATTATTGTTCTTTCTGTGAGTAATATGTCTCCGTATACTCTTGTTGAAAATGATAACTATACTCTCACTACCCTTTTGTAGATATGATAAATTCCCAATTATCTTTAATAAAGTCGTTAAATTCAACATAAAAGTGAATCTTTTAACATCTCATAATCTTTCAATTACATATTAGATGTATTAATAAAGGCACTAATTCTAATTAGATGTATTGCTATAAGATTTGAACTTTTCAAACTTCATCTTACTGCCATTATTTATCTCAAGAATCATTTACCTATAAGTAAGCATGTAAACAAATATTTTATTTGATTAGGTTTGTAATAATATATCCAACATTTTTTTACATATCATAACTCTCAATTACTTAATTTATTTCTAAATTTATTGGATATTATATGCTTCAACTAAGCATTATATATCAAAATTATTAAATTTGGCTCTTTCGAAGTCTCATTATCTATATCTTATATGAAATCATGTTAATTGATTTAATTGGACTATAACTTGCTATACTAGGCTTAACCATACAAGAAATAAAAAAAAATGCATCATAGATATTTCATATTGTATTTTCCTCCTCATACAAATTCATACTTTTATAGAATTTAGTTATGGAAGTATTCACTAGAAAATCTCATTCCCTATAAATAATTGAAAATTTTAAATTTCACCACATCAGTCTCTTCAAAGTGCTTTAGTATCCTCAATGCGTAATTTTTACTTAGATTTAAATACTTTAAACTTTTCAAAATTTTAAATCAATATTTCATTTAATACATATGACTCCACCATATAAAATCAATAGTAAATATAATGCAATACAATTATTCATCCTTTTATGAATGATGATTTCACCCTAACATATCACACGTTTAAATTTTAATAATTTAATATCATCATCATCCTTTCACCAAATATTGATTTGATTATCATTCACCCTAACAAGTTTCATATAATTCATAATAAAAAAGAAACATATATCCTTGTATGCAATTTTACTATTCTCGTAGTGTTAATTTAACCAATATGATATAAAAGGATAGTCTAATTTATCTAACTTTGTATTCTTCTCACTTGTATTAAGTATAAGTCTCCTTTGATGCAATACATACAAGTTATTTATACAAAATTAGATGAACGACTTTTACTCCACGTTATATTTCTTATTATGCCTTTAATATTTTAATAATGTTACAATCTAAAATAAGTATCAAATACCCAAAAACATGAATTAGAAATATATATATATGATATCTATCATATCATGAATTAGCAAGAAAAGTCATGCATTTATTTTCCTCTAGTGACAATTATTATCATAATGTACCTAACGCCTTCAATTATAGTCCATATTTATAATTTTAGTAGTCTATATCGAGTGAAATAATTTCATCAAGATATTATACCTTTAAGTTTTACTCTGCGTAAATACTAGTGTTGCATTATCACGGTGTTAACTCAAAATGTTATTTTTTTTGTAATCTATACGATTTTGTCATATTTTTAAAATTTTGTCAATAAAATTCTTAATAGAAATTATAACAAAATTATATAATAGATATATGACTTTTCTATCTAATAATAGAGTTTTTCGGTTAGGATTCAACTTTAAGATTTTTGTTTCAATTACTAGTTCACAAGAATTCTTTAAAAAAATCATGAAAAAAAGAAGCTAATAAAAAAAGAAAGATAAAGATTATAGGAAAATGATGAATGTATAACTTTTCTATATAATAATAGGGCTTTTCAATTAGGGTTCGAATTTGAGATCTTTGCTCCAATTGTTGGTTTACACGAATTCGAAAAAAAACCATAAAAAAGAAGTAAATAGAAAGACAAGAAAGTTGCTTAAGTTCGTTACACTGAACTTCAACGACTTGTATACTCGTTATTCTCCTTGTTTTCATTTCATGCACGTGTACAATATACTTTATGGTTTTATCCGGTACTAATTACTTGTACCAATTCGATACTGGTTCTTTTTTTATTATTATATTAGGTATCTCTGCTTAATCGGACTAATTTTAAACCTTAAGACTCTATCCTAAGAGTCCTAAAGAAAGTAAATTTAAAACCCCAAGATTCTTAAATTTAGAACCTCAAGATTCCTCAGGTTCCTACATAGTTTGTACACTTCTGCAAACAAAGAGTGTCACATATTTGATGGGTCAATTGCTGATTGATCACTGGCCCTGATCAGCATCAGGTTCCCCGCAGCCCTCAGTTTCTTAGCACCTTCAACTCTCATACTGCCGCTGGAAACGAGGCGTCCGTAATTTATCCGATCAAAGAGCTTTGTCCAGGGACTAGAGGATTATCGATAGGAAAAAATTTCTCATTTCTCCTCTTTTTTGCGTGACTTGAACTCGACCTTTTATAAGATAGAGCCTTAAATAAGAAGTTTACACCATTTATGTCATTACTCATTGTCTTTCTTAACATCACATTAAGACATTTTCCTGGCTGAACACATCACCTTGTGAAATTGGAAATGTAATTGCCAGGAATTTGATGATTTACAGGAAGAGGATTGTCCTACAACAAACTGATTGCAGGGCTCTGGCCTTACCTCTCCTCTTACAGAATCATCATTAAAGAATCAGAAAATTTTGATTCTTGTTACTCAACATAGTTCAGTTCCTAGAGGAATCAAATGCTGAAATCTGAGATTAACTTTTGCTACAGTATTGTTCTGTATTCAAATTGCTTCCAAGGTGATTTATATATGGAATACGAAATTCACATAGCGTGGTTAGTTCACATCCACTCATTACTTCTTGACAAAAGCTGATAGCCACCAACAGCCGTCACTACTGACTTAGATGTCAACTCTAACAACGTCTTTTACCGTCACCACAAGGTCTTATCAATGAGAGTTGACTTGGCGAAACAATTCAACACATATGCAATGCAGGAAGCTGGCAGGGCAGTCAATGCCAGCTTAGTCAGAGCTTTTGCGCCGCAGGGATTTTTATGCATGTTTTTTTTAAGACGTCTTCAGATACGTTCAGCGCATATTATTCGTATCAAAAGTTAAAACGTCGTACAAAAAGGTCAAAATACAAGATCGAACTAATAATAGCTAATAATAGAGTTGGCGGCAATGCCAATCCCTCCTCGAATCGTCAAAGTCCAATCTTTCGGCAATTCCTGGAAGCTTCTACTTTTCTTTCTTCAAAGCTGTCGACGATAGAAGGTTCGCCCGTGAAAGGGGCAAGTGACTTTGGCCTGCCAGGTGTACTTACGTTCTTCTTTGCTTTCCTGGACCATTCCGATGGATATTTATTACAAAAGGTAGAAGCAACTACTACTTCCATCTATTCTATGAAACCAGACGCTAAAAATCCTATCCAAGTACCAACCGAAGAACACCCAAAACCCTAAAAATGGAGACCCATCGAGCTCATGGAAGCAAAAGCATCACTAGCACGCGTTGGAAAGCACCAAACAAACACAAATCAAACAAATAAATAACAAAACAAGTTCAAGAAGATGTCAATTTAACTAAAACCAGTCAAAGAACACCAAAAATCACAAAATCTCTATATAAGTAAATTTGAAAGTTGTGCTCCCTCAGCACTTGTTGAATTCAAGTTTTCGGTTCCTTGAAGAGAACATCTTTTCAGTCAGTTAAAGTAGTTGTGCACTCTCAAAATAAGATGGGACATCTTGCGAACAAATTCATGGAAAAGAAACATCCAAAATTTTGGTTGAAGATCTAAACCAAAAACTTGAGCCAAAAATCCTAAATCTGGATTGCAAACCAGACAACCAAGATATACTAGAAAGCGAGAGAGAACAGAAATAAAAGGAAAATAGATGATTGTAGAAGAACAGTGAAAGAAAAAGAACGGGAGACTTGGCTGAAGCAAAGAGACGAAATCGAAACGGAAGAACGCTTACAATGCAGTAGGGCGGGGGAAAATCGTAAGATAGTCTAAAATCATCAATTCAAATGTACCAAGAAAATCCATATCCAATGTCAAAATCAAGTACATTACACGAAGAAACACCAGAACTCAAGCAGCTGCAGCAATATTCATTCTGAAAGAGTACATCAGTACTGGTATTTAATTTTGTCCAGAAGCAATTAAAAAGACTCCAATTATTATTATTTATTTAGTATAAATAATAATTCTTTTAACTTTTATCTCCTTTCTTTATTTAAATATTATTAATATTATCTTGATAAAAACATCATGTGATTGAATACTAAAGGGGCATTTGGTTCATAGAGGATAATGAGAATGGGAATAGGAATGAATATAGTGAGGAATGGGAATGGATAAAATCATTATAATTATGATGGTTGGTTAAAATGAAGGAATGATTACCATTACTATTGAGGGTGGTTGGTTTGTTAAAAATATTAAGAAATAAAAATTTGTTAAAATTTTGTTTTATAACAAATTTTAAGTATATATTTAAACAATTATTTTTAATTTATGCACCCTAATTATAATGACAAAATATTTAAAATCAA
>JANZLH020000271.1:35379-50865 GCA_026770325.2 Erythroxylum fimbriatum
CATAAAAGGATCACATCATCCGCATACATTAAATGAGACAGCTTCAGGTCAACACATTGGTAATGATATCGAAAGTGTCCATTACATTGGACTAGGCTGAAGAGCAATCTTGATAAGCCTTCCATGGCCAAAGTAAATAAGTAAGGGGAAAGGGGATCCCCTTGTCTGATTCCACGTTGAGGGTTAAAAGGCTTCGTTGGGAGGCCATTGACTAGCACACTCAGAGAGGACGTTTGGACGCATTGAGAGATCAAATGGCAAAACCGTGGGGGCAACCCAATTCCCAGCAAACATTCTTGTAAGTAATACCAATCCAGAGTATCAAAAGCTTTATACAGATCCGTTTTTAAAGCGCAACTGTTAACTTTCTTACCAGTATGATAGTCCCCCATCAGCTCTTGTAGCAAAAGAATGTTGTCACCAATATTCCTGGACTTAATAAAAGCCCCCTGAGCAGGGCTGGCCACCTCCACCAATACCTCTTTCAAGCGCTCTGCTAGAAGGGAAGCAATAATTTTGTATACGATATTGTAGCAAGATATAGGTCGGTAATCCGTAATCCTGTCAGGTCTCTCCTTCTTGGGAATTAAAGTTATGTGAGTATGATTGATCTCCCGCAGCAGTTTCCCAGAAGAGAAAAATTCCAGGACTGCCTCCGTGACCAACTGCCCAGTAATGTGCCATGTCTGTTGGAAGAACCCTGCCGAGAACCCATCTGGACCAGGAGCTTTGGAGCTATGAAGGCGAAACAAGGCTGCCTTCACTTGCGCCTCCGTGAAAGGGGCATTGAGAAGGTCCAATCTATCTTGACTAGGAGTGAAGTCCAGAACATTTCTAACCCCAAAGCCTGTCCTTCTCATTGCATCGGAGCTGCCCATAAGCTGTACAAAAAAATCCCTCACATGTTCAGATATCGCTGTTTGACTCCTCAGAATGCTACCTTCAGAATTCACAAGTTTAGTGATGGTGTTAGAATTGCTCCTTGCAAGGATAGCGGCATGGTTATCATAAAAAAATTTAAGTTGCACTTTCTTGATTTTGATGAAGATCTACGAGTATCCTCCTCAACCAAACATCTTGACAAGCTATTGAATTTACTGCTATACATTCTACTTCTGAAGTAGATAACACTGTTGTAGCTTACTTATTTGAACTATATGAAATTGTTGTTGATCCAAGAGTAAAAACACTTGCTGAAGAGCTTTTTTGATCATCTAATGAATTTGCTCAGTCGTTATCAGTGAATCTACATAAGCTGAATTTTGAAATAGCTTTGTATAAAATTCCATAATCAATTGTTCGAACAATGAAGCGTAGAATCCGTTTGGTTGCTTGAAAGTACTGCTTTGTAGGACTTTGCATATACTTAGAAATAACACCAACAAAAAACAATATCATGTCTAGTGTAAGTTAAATAGATTAATCCACCCACCAAACTCCTGAAATTCCTTGCATTTATCTTCTCGGTTGTATCTTCAAGTTGTAGCTTTTCATGCACATTCATAACTGTAGCAGTTGGCTAGCACTCAAACATATTAAACCTTTTAAGAAGGTCTCTTGTATATTACCTATGGTATAAAAATTTTATCAACTCCTTGTTTTACCCCAAATAGTAGAAAATAACCAATAATTCCAAGTTTGACATTTCAAATTTCTCTATCATACAAGACTTGAATTCGGTTAAAAGAAAGTTAGAAGAGCTTCTATATATGATATCATCAACATAAAGGCAAACAATGTTGAAATTATATATACCTTATTTCTTTATGTAACGTGTAAACTCATTCTTACTCCTTATGAAGCCACTTTGTACAAAGTAGATATCAATCTTATTGTACCAAACTCGTGGGACTTGGTTTAACCCATAACTAGCCTTTTTTAGCATATATGCTTTGACATCTTTTCATTTAATTTCAAAAACTTCTAGCTGAACAACGTACACTTCATCACATGATTCTCTATTTAAGAAATCATATTTAACATCAAACTGACAAATAGACCAATGAAATTGTGCTATCAATGCTAAGACAATTATCATAGTTTCAAAACAAATTATTGGAGAAAAAAAGTTTCTTCAAAATCAATACCAATTTAGACAAATTACAATTTTTCCTTTGGGTAGATCCACCAAATTTTGAGTTTTGTTTTCCTTTATTGCCATCAACACTTCTTTCATTGCCTCTTCCCATTCTTTTTCTTTGAAAATATTCTCAAAAGTTGTAGGGTTAGAATTGAAAAATAAAGAAAAAATAGTACTCGAATTTTCAATTCTAGTTACCTTATATCTTTCATCCAAGCAAACCTTCTTCTAAAATAACGAAGAGCTTCTTCTTTATCAATTTCAACAACTATTGTGGAATTTTAACAACCAATTTTTCAGTGATGAAGTTTAAGATATTGAAGTTGAGGAGCTTGGTGAAGTTAGTATCAAACTTGATTGATTGCATACAGTGCTTGGACCAATTTGTCCCACAAATGGAATATGAATTATAGCCTTTTTGACATCAATTTTCCAATTTTAATTAGCTTCCTCAGCAAATATTACATTTATATTAACAACCACCTTGCACTAAGAGGGTTATATAATTAATGTGCTTTTGATTGAGTGCAATAACCAATAAAAATATGCTTTTCATATTTTTTTTAATCAAACTTGGTGATGAACTTGAGAACTCATCAAAACATAAGCAATACACTTAAATTTCTTAAGTGGCTTACCGAAGGTTTTCTACCTTATCAAGCTTTATATAGTGTTTGATTCAAGACTGCTTTTATTAGAGATAAATTTAACAAGTATGATAAAGTTGCTATGAATTGATTTAGAATCCCTTTTGCTTGCAATAAGCTTCTTGCCCTTTCTTTCGTAGTTTGATTTTTCTTTTCAGTAACTCCATTTTGCTCTAAAGTGTAGGCGCGATCAACTAGATATTAATACCATTTTTTCACAAAAAAGTGTCTATTAGAAATAAATTCACCACCTCTATCGGTGCAGAAAGTTATCATATTTAACACATTTTTCTTCTCAAATTAAACAATTCCTTAAAATTTTGAAAATGCTCAAAAGTTTTAAATTTATTCACCAAAAAATAAACTCATCTCATTTAACTAAAGTCATCTATAAAGAGTAGAAAATAATGACTCCCACTAAATGACTCTATGTTCATAGGTCCATACAAATTAGCATGTATTAATTCAAGGCATTTGGAAGCCCTCCAAGCATTTCTTGTCAGAAGGCTTCCTTGTTTTTTTGTCATATATGCACCCTTCATATGAAGCAATCAAATTAATTTTTGGAAAACCATAAACTATACCTTTTTGACTTAACAACTTCAACTCCTGATATTAAGATGCCCATATTTTAAATGCCATATCATTAAGTTCTTGTTCACATTGAAAACAAGAGCAAAGTTTTCTATCTTGGACACCCAAATGGGAACATGTCATTTCAATCTAGCAACAACATTTCTTATTTTCTTGTCTTTAATTACACAAGCTCCATCATTTTTAAAAAAAAAAGAGCACCTACCAATCTTTAATAGTACAACACTTAAACAATCATGTACCAAACTAGGAACAAGTTGAACATTGTCAAGAAGCATAATTACCATTATTAGTGTTGAATGTCACTGTGTGTTTTCCTTCAACATCAATACCTTTATTATCACCAAGCTTAAACTTCGTCTTTTAAATCTCAATAAGCTCCTTGAAAATGGATTTTATTCATGTCATATGGTTGGAGCAACTGCTGTCAATGAATCACATTTCACTTGAAACATCATTAGTATCACAATAAGCCATAAAAAGTTTGCTTTCCTCATTCTTTTTAGATAATGTAAAATTCATTTGCATATCCTTGTCCCAACAATCAACTTTCATATGCCCAAAATTTTTGCAATGATGACATTTAATACCATTTTTGTCACCTTTGCTTTCATCATAGGACCACCTTGCTTGTCCTTCTTGACCTCAGCCTCATCCCCTATCGCGACCTCTGCCCCAAAAACCTCCTGTTCCGCTACATGTTCTGACTGATATTTCAGACTGATTAGCTTTATTTGATGACTCCCCTTCGTTTGAAATGCCTTTTCATCTTTCTTTTCAAGTGTTATTTTATTCTTGCTTCATAAGCTATAAGAAAAACCTATTAGTTCATCAAACGAAAATTTATTCAAGTCCTTAGACTCCTTGATAACTACTACTACATGATAGGAGTTAAACTCCTCAACACTTTTGGAAAAAATTATTCAAGAAAATCATTATCGCTTTTACAAGTTATATATAAATACTTGAACAATTTTATATATAATATTGTAAATAGTTTTTATTATGTATATTATTAAAGTTAAGGGCCCGAGAAATAGCCATTATCCTCAGACGCCATGAGAAGAGGAAGAGATAAAGAAAATTCTTGTTTTATTTTAATCAATAGTTACACTATATTGTATATAAATAAGTGTATCAAAAATTAATAATAAGAGCCACAAAAGTGAACATAAAACAAGACACATACATATCAAGAACAATTATATCAAGGAAATAGTAGTTCAAATAGAAATGAATATGGAATATATTACTACAAGATAATTGATTGTAAATTTGATAATCAAGCCAATTCCTAGATATGTATTTTCTATGCATGTTAATTAGTTCATTAATTTTATGTAGGATTTAAATTTAAATTTTGTGTCATGTTTTCGCTATGACCATTCACAATGCTTGTTATCAACGAGGATTACATAAGATTTAAATATGTGAATGTTTGACTTTTTGTTAATTGTTCATTTCTAGAATGATTTTTGGAATGTGTATTGAACAATTGATTCTAGATAAAAGAATGTGTTAGATAGATACAAGAAATCTTCCTAGGTAATTACCTTTGTTACTTTATACGAATGAAAGTGAGACAAGTTATAAATAATTTATCTTGGTGATAAACGAGAGCTCGCGGCTAAAATATTAATGTTGATGTAAAGTGTATAAAAGAGTAAAAGAGGTTAGTAGTATGACATAACTTGAAGAAATGATGCGTTTACTCAATTTGTCTTAACATATTGTATGTGAGTTTTAAAAGATGAATTGATTAAGTAAGCAAGTAAACTCAATTTAGGTATTTAACGTTCGTGCATTATCATCTATATTGTATTATAAAATAAGACAACATGAGAAAAGAGAGTTAATAATGTAATAATAACAAGTAGGTCATACCACGTGGATAATTGATCAATAAGGATGATATATACTTTTAACTTATATATGTGATCAAATTAGAATACTCTTTTTCACTCGAATTCCAATTTGAGAGAATTGAGTTAATGGTTATTATATTAAAATGTTACTAGAAAAATTATGAATTATTTGATACAATAGGATATTCTAGAAAAACAAATTAATTTCATTTAAATGATGAAAAAAATCATTATAAATTTGAATCTACATCAAGATGCATTCAAAAGGATTCACTTTTTATATAGAAAGGAGTAAATACAAAGCATTGATATAATGAAATTGAAATAATAGTTGATGCAATAAATAATATGGAGCTCGATTTAACATTTAAAATGTCACATATATAGATATAGATATATGTGTATGTGTATGTATAGATATAACAATATGTCCATACAATTGATCATTATTGCAAGCGTGTTCGTTTCTGTCTTTTATCCGCATTTGAATCGACATTGACATTTAGTGTTATTATCTAAATGGAGTTTGTCCTTGGAAACACATACTTAGCATGAACCAAAGCGCCTCTGCCTCTTCTGAAAGGATACCAAAGCTTCCACAAATTCAGCCTCTCCAAAATCAGGCAACAGTTTTGGTGCAAAATACAGTTCAGCATATGCTGCTTGCCAAAGGAAGAAATTACTTATCCTTTGCTCATCACTTGTTCGTATAATAAGGTCAGGAGATGGAAACTCCGTGCATTGTGTTCCGAGTTCCTGCTCGAATAGAGACCTCGTAATGTGGTCATGATCAAGAAGACCATCCTTCACCTTCGCTGCAATTCGTTGGCAGGCTTGAACAATGTCATTCTGACCGCTGTAGTTGGTTGCCATTATCAAGTGGAGACTGTCGTTGTTTTTCGTGGTCTCCTCTGCCTGGAATATGCCTTCTCGCAAGGACCTAGGGAGTCCTGAAACGTCGCCTATTACAGACAGTCGAATATTTTTCCTGTTAAAGATGACAAAAACCAAGCAAGTTGTTTTACCCTCACAATATGTTTGTTTGATATTAGAATCTAATGGACTTCTATTACATCAACTGATACCCAAAATCTATTAAATATTTATCTATTTAAATTTGTCGTATGTCCTAACTGTAGAGAAAGTTCATTAAAATCGCATAATAATATACAATGTTTTTGAAATTTAATAATATACCTCAGTAAATTTTAATATTTTAAAAACAGAACCGAACGGTCGGTCTAACCGAAATAAAAAAGAAATCGGCTTAGTTTTTAGTCTGATTTGTTTTATATAACCCTTATAATAAAAAACCGCCCGGTCAATTAATAAACCAGACCAATTTGCTAAAAAACTGGTTTATTTTCTTCCTCTCTCTTCTAAACATGTGAGACCTACCTTACATAGGGACTCTAGAATTTCTTCACCAACTTATTTTTTGAGTTTTGATAAAAATACATTATTGTTATAGGAAAGTTGAGATTGAGTGGGTATATTTTATAAATTTTTTGAATTTTTAATCAATTGTTTTAAATTCTCATACAATCTAGTAAATATATTATATTTTAAAATTTTATATTCTTTATTTTATCTCTTTATAATTTAATTTAAAATTTTGTTTTCAATTATTATTGTTAAAAAATAAATTGCTGTTTTTATCCTTAAAAATGCTAAGTTTATTCAATCTCACTAATAAATTATATTTATCAAATTTTAGATTCTTTATTTATCTCCTTATGTTTTAATTAATTTTTTTAATTATTATTGTTAAAAACTAATTATTGTTTTTATCATAAATTTGTTTATTAAATTGAATTATTAATTAGTATATATAAGTAATTTTACTTAAGATAATTTAAGAATGTGTTAAAATAATATTTAAACTATAAAAAATATGATTAAAAGACATGAAAAAGAAGCTAAAATAAAGTTAAAGTCTTTTCTACTGCTTTCTTTAAATATACTTTAACTTTTATAAATCTTTAAATAAATGACAATATAAAATATACTTTTTTATTTTTATTATTATTTAAAATGTTATATTAAATTTAATCTTAGTCTAAATTGTTAGATTTATTATTATAATTTTTACTTATTATTTATTATTTATTAGTTTACAATTTAATACTAGTTAATAAATCTTTAAATTTTAAATTTTTTATTTAACTGATTCAATGTCCAATCTAATTTTTAAAAAATTGGTTAATTCAAACCTTCAAAAGACTTGTCATCACTGATCACCGTAGATAATTTAATAATTTTTTAGGTTGGGATATCAGCATGCACGTGAATTAAAATTGCGTTGGAAACTGAAAAATGCATTGCCACGCCACCTGACCTGACGGCCAACGTGCCCATCTTGTTAAATAAACTTTTAAGACATTAATAAAATATGTACCTCATTAAAGTTTCCAGTTCCTGTTTGACCGTCCTTTCCAGCACGCTCAGGACGATCTCAACCTCTTCCTGTAGTGAAATCGGAACCATTTCTTATCACGAACGAATGACAATATGGAAGTTAAAAGCTCTAAAGGTATGCAATGTCTAAAATGGAAATAGTCAAGCTGGAATATTAAGGTAGGATTAGAACAAAATTACTTTAGGTCGACCCCAGTTCTCGGAGGAGAAGCAAAAACCACTTAAAACCTTGATATCCCATTTCAGACACAGATCCCACATCAACTTCCAGCTTCTGACCCCCGCACCGTAACCTGACACCAAGGACAAGCCCTTGGACCGAGCCCATCTCCGGTTCCCATCTAAGATTACGCCCACATGATTAGGCATCAACTCTTGCCGGAGTCCTGCCGGCAATATGATCTCTTTGCTGACCAGATGATCTGCTGCTGATGAACCGCTTCCAGTATTCTCACTGCCTCCTTGATCTCCACTCTGCTGTTTTTGTTGTTCATGTTGTGGGGTTGTGGAAAGTCCTAAGGATGGGAGCAAACATGCAGCACGATCATTGAAGCGATGAAGAGCTACACGAGGGAATTCTTGTGAGGCATTGAGTGATCGGTACCAGAAGTGCACGTTTCGAAACATGGCTAGAAGCTGCAAATCTCTAGTGAAGGCGGGTCTATAACACTATATTCTATCCAGGGACTGTATAACGGGCAGCAAGGATGGCAATAGACCGTGGTAAGGGCTCGGCCCGGGTGCTTCTGTTGGTGTCCAGGCCTAGTCTGAGGTTCAATTGGAATTGAGACGGTTGACCCATGCTAGGTTTTAAATGTTTGGTTTTAAAAGACAACTAAGCATTGGATTTCACAGGTTACGAAATATTTGAGATAAAATTATAAATTCCCTAAACTAATCTTCTTTGAAATAAGGTAAGGTGTTAAAAAGAGATTCATTTAATATGTACATCTCCTCCATTCTACCTTGAAACACCTTTTTATAAAACTTAGAAGATTAAATGTTATAAAATTAAAACAGGCTACAAGTAAAGTTATCTTTGAAAACTTCAATAAACATATACGATAAAAAATATTTCTAATTTTTAGAAACTAACAAGTTATTTGGCTTCACTCTTTCGCTGAAATTTTCAATTTTTATTTTCTGTTTTTAATTTCTGTTTTTCTTTTAAATAAAAATAAAAACTTAATAATAATGTAGTTATATCTTTATTATTGATAATAATTATATATTAGATAAATCTTAAAGATACATTATTTTAATTAAATAAATTTATTTTAATTTCTTATATATTATTTGGTTCTGCCGGATTTTGCCGAGATTGGACATCGTTGTTTTGATCCATAATCTGTGTGACTCTGGCTGTGGAATACCTGCAAAACAATAAAGGCGGGCCGGGAGTTGATTCCTGGGAGGCCCCTCCGACGCTTAAGTCAGTATTTATGAGAGGTTTTGGTAGCTGAGAATACGGCAGAATAACTAGGGTTGTAATCCCATACCTGAATCATGGTAGAATAGTACCTTATATATGCCGTGGATGCTAGGTTTACGCAGATCTTTGTGTTTGCATGGGAGTCTAATACCTGATGGACCGCACGGGCCGTGAATGTGTGGGGATGGGCCTGGGCCTAGCACAGCCGACCCAACCAATATTTATTATCAAACTAGTAAAATTATTTTACTTTAAAAAATAAAGAATAATAATTAGCTTTTTATTTATAAATTAATATTTATTTTAATATTTTTAATTATTAAATCAAATTTTATTTGAAATTTATATGTTCCGAAGATATTTTAAATTTAACTGCATTTATTATTAAGTAAAATTAAATTATTCATAGTTGTTATTAATAATTAATTTTAATTAATTGAATATATAATATTAAATTAAAATATTCATAATTTTACTAAAAATTAATATAATAAATAATAAAATAACATATATTTAGTTAATAATAAATCATATTATAAAAAGAAATAGAAAATAAAAATCCCTTTTAATAGTTTACATAATTTTTAAAAATCAGAAAAATTAAAACTAGAAAAAGAAATAAATATTGAAATAAATATATTTTTAACTAAATTTAAAAACAAAAATAAAAACAAACGGGTTAAGTGTGTCTGTCTTGCAACTTGATATTTATACGTTTTAACGCCTAACAGGGACGGATCCAGGGGGGCTAGCAGGGGCTATAGCCCCCCCCAAAACTAAAGTTTTCAGAATATATACATATATATATAGGCGCCAACTCTCAGACTAAAATTTTTTCAGAATATATACATATATATAGGCGCCAGCCCCCCCAAGACTAAAACCCTGAATTCGTCGCTGACGCCTAAAAGCCCAGCCATACATGACCCTCAAAACTCTGTAACAATGACTCCCATTCCTTTAGATTATCAGAGGAATGGAGTATTACCGAAAAGTAAGGAATCAAAATGATACCTTTGTAATGATAGTTTGATACCAACCGTTAAGTTTGATTCTATACCCGTACATTTTATCCGATTACCCCAAAACAAGCAGGCCCAATTCTTAAATCACGGGGGACAAAAAAGACCATTAAAGTAGAGTAGAAAAGGATTGCGGTTGATGTTTACAGATCCCAAGGAAACTAATTTTGAATTGAACTTTGAAAAGGTGATGATGAATGCGAAATGAGTGAAGACAAGTAATAATGAAAGTTATCCAAGAGACTAAGAAACAATATATAAATATAAATCGGCAATTCTCATCTCTCCAAATAAAATCCCAGATTTGGAGAATTTTTCTTAAAAGATGAAGTGGTTGACGGCACGCCTTGGACTCCTATTCCTCCTTTTGTTGCCCATTCCAACTTCCTGTTCATCATCTTCCTCTGCCTCTCCTTCAGGGTCATTACAGCTCTGCCATTCTGATCAGAGTAACGCACTGTTGCATTTTAAACGTACCTCTTCTGTTACTAGCTTTGCATCCTCAGGTTGTGATCAACGTTCTTCTCCAAAGACAGAATCTTGGAAAAATGGTGTGGATTGCTGTTATTGGGATGGTGTGACTTGTGATAAGTTGACAGGCCATGTAATTGGCCTTGACCTTAGTTGCAGCGGGCTTTCTGGAACTCTTGATTCGAACAACTCCCTTTTCCTTCTCTCTCATGTCCAGAGGCTCAATCTTGCTTTCAACAACTTCAGCCACTCTTCAATCTCATCAAAATTTGGTCAGTTGACAAGTTTGACGGACCTTAACCTTTCCTATTCCAGTTTTGCTGGCCTTATTCCTGATATCTTTGGGGACCTCCACAGGCTAACTTTTTTAGATCTTTCAAGCAATAAGTTCTATGGTCAGATACCATCATCAATCTTCAACCTCGCAAAAATTTCTCATTTGAGGATTTCATCCAATAGACTCGTTGGTTCTCTTCCAGATGAGGTCAGTGGGCTTTCAGTTCCAGCCATTATCGATCTGTCTGACAATCTTCTAAATGGGACACTACCCTCTTGGTTGTTTGCCAAACCATCGCTGCTATCTTTAAACCTCAGCAGCAACCAATTCACCGGCGAGATGCCTGAATTCCAGTCTAAATCGTTGGAGTACATCTATCTACAGAAAAATCAGATATATGGTGCAATTCCAAGCTCAATCTTTGAACTTGTGAACATCACATATATAGATTTTTCTTACAATAACTTGAATGGTTCCTTGGAATTGGACATGTTCTCAAAGCTTAGAAAGCTTAAGGTGCTTGAAGTTTCAAGAAATGGTCTATCAATGAAGATTGACAGCCAGGGCAATGTTACCTGGCCTAGGCTACTGTCTCTCGGACTGTCTTCTTGTAATGTCACCAACTTCCCAGCTTTTTTGAGAACCCAAAATGACTTGCGACACTTGAACCTTTCTCACAACAGAATTCCTGGTGAGGTACCTAGTTGGCTGTGGATCATGGGAAGGCACTCTTTGCAAAACTTAGATCTTGCCCACAACTTGCTGACAGCAGTTAAGCCACTTCCCATGGACTCTCTGTTCTTTCTTGATCTTTATAACAACTCAATTCGTGGTTCTCTTCCGGTTCCGCCTCAATCAACCAAGTACTTCTATATTTCAAACAACTTCTTAACGGGAGAGGTTCCGTCTTCAATTTGTCAGATCACCTCACTTCAAATTCTTGATTTGGCAAATAACAGCTTCACCGGCACCATACCAAGGTGCTTGCTGAACTTTACTACTCAGTTATCAGTGCTCAATCTGCGGATGAATAGATTCCATGGTGTTATACCTGATACTTTTGTAAGAGGCATTAGCTTGAGAAGTCTTGATATGAATGGAAATCAGCTGGAAGGGCCATTACCACGATCTCTAATCAATTGCAAAATGTTGGCAGTTATGGATCTCGGAAACAATAAGATCACCGATACTTTTCCTAATTGGTTGGGAGCTCTCCAAGATCTCCAAGTTCTTTTCTTGAGATCAAATAGATTGCATGGTCATATAGGTGATCCACAATCCAGAGTCTCATTTCCAAGGCTAAGAATGCTGGACATTTCCCAGAATGCTTTCACTGGTCCTCTACCATCAAGACATTTCGGAAACTTCAAGGCCATGATGAATGTTGGTGAGGAAAATACAGGATTGAGATATATGGAAAGTCCATTTTATCAAGACTCTATGGTGGTGACAATGAAAGGCTTGGAGGTCAGACTTGTGAGGGTCTTGACTATTTTCACTGCACTTGATTTCTCAAACAACACATTTCAAGGAGAAATTCCTCAACTCCTAGGAAATCTTAAATCACTCAGAGTGCTCAATCTCTCACGAAACAGCCTGTCTGGAAACATACCATCGTCAATAGCAAACATGTCAGTACTTGAATCATTAGACCTCTCATCCAACAAACTTGCAGGAGAAATTCCTGGGCAATTGACCGGCATGACTTCCCTTTCATTCATAAACCTTTCATATAATATGCTTGAGGGACCTATACCTCAAGGGAACCAATTCAATACGTTCAACAATAATTCCTACATTGGCAACTTGGGTTTGTGTGGGGATCCGTTATCCAGGACATGTGGCAGCGATGAGGCACCCCAACCACCAGATTCCTTATTCCAGGAGGAAGATGACTCTGAAACTGGATTTAACTTGAAAGCTTCACTTATTGGCTATGGCTGTGGTATAATTATTGGGCTGTCCACCGGATATCTTGTTTTCGAGACAGGGAAACCATGGTGGTTGGTGAAGAGAGTTGAAGAAAAATGGGGTAACAAATTGAAAAGGTTTATTCAAAGACACAAAAGAAGGAAAAATCCATAGATGGATGCCATTTCTGAGGTGATTTTTTTTTTTGGGTAAGCAATATGCATATCCCTTTAAGCTATGTTTCGCAGGAAGTTTATTAATAGAATTGAATGTAACGTAATATTATTCTATCATTTAGGAGAAATGTTTATAATAGAATGGAATAAAATAAAATAGAAAAGGAGAGTTTCATATTACATCTCATTTTATCCTAAACGGTAAAAATGAAAAAAAAACTTCGATTTAGGAAGTTTAAGATAGAATGTAAAATGATAACAACTTTACACTATATTATATTATAAACCCTTTGTCCAAATAATATTTTACTATATTACATTATGAACCTTTTGTCCAAATAATATTTTACTATATTATTCTATGAATCCTTCCATCCTTATCAAACAACAATTTTTTAATATTATATCCATTTACATTCCATTCCATTATAAAAAATTCTATTCCATTCTATTTTATTCCATTCCATCAAAAATCTTACGTCCAATCAAATATAACCTTATAGTCAATATTGTAAACTAAATGCCATTCAGGGACTTAACTAATATTTTACATCTCCTACTACATCAGAGAATAGAATGTTCCGCAGGTACAGCCATACAAGTAAGCGTTTTAAAATTTTGAGTTCTTACTGATAATTAGAACTGTTGCAAATTCAGAACTTCAAACCCTGAAAAGAAAATCGTCAAAATGTTAAACACAGTGTCGTTCTTTTCACAGTTCTGATAGATAGCCCACATGAAAGAAGATATAAAGTCGAATGTAACATTGGTACATGTCAGAGGTGTGTCTTTTGTTTTCATGTTTCTTGACAGCATTCAAGAACGTAGTATGAAAACCAACAGTCTAAGGAGTGATGGAATTAGCAGCATCAACCAATGGTAATTAAGTTACACTTCAGCATGTTTTATATGTCACATGCATTTATTTCGTATAGTTTTAGCAATTCAAAGAACCTAAAGCAGAAAAGTATAAATAAAAGCTTCAACATTGCATCCAAAACTATGGGGGGATAGAACCAAGTATTTAGGCTTCAATGACAAATTACATACACTAAAGATAATAAAAATAAACTTGGTGCTTTGCACTGTTTCTTTAATTTTATTTTAAGTTAACATAATTAACTATATGAAATGTAACAATTAATTTTTCTTGATGTAACTATCTAATATTTATGCCTAATATATGTGCAGTAGTTATATTTTATTTTAAGTAGTTCATTGTAAATTATTATAATATATATATAATTAGTAAGATTAATAATTATCTTTTCACCTATTTAATAATGTGTATGCTTAACATGTCATAACAATTTTATTTCAAATTTCCGTGTGAACTTTTCTTATAACATCTTTTCTAATAAATTCAACAAAACTAAATTAAAAATAACTATTTTAATAATATGTAATTAATCAAAGTATAAAACTATCAATAACCATGTAATAATCAATATGATATATAATGTATCATAATAATAATCTTAATTTTCTATTAATTTATAAAAGAGTTTTCATGCCTTTTTTTCAGATATAATGATAGTTATAAATGTTAGAAGAAAAAAATCACTTAAAAGCTATTTTCACAATCATTGAGTTCATAATATTTAATATTCTTGTATTATAATTTTCAAAAAAAAAAAATTCTTGTATTATAAACTTAAAAAGAATAGTGCAGTACACTCTTCATAATGTGTGCAAATAGAGAATAATTATAATTTCTTTTCAAATACATCATAACTCAATTATAAAAGGATGTTATATTTTACATTTATGTTGTATTTTAAATGTTATATAAAAATCTTAATAGTTTACAAGTTTAAACACTTTTGCATAATGATGGAAATAGTTATAATAACCTTATCATATTTTAATAGATGTGATAACTTTCTTAAAAATATATATTTAAAATATTTATGTCATAATTTAATTTGTGTAATATATGTTAACCTTTAATAAATAATGATTACTTTTATCATTATGTATCAAACTAGTATATTTTAGGCCAAAAGTGGATTTTAAACCCTAATGTTTATATCATAATCTAAGTTCAATCCTAACGCTTTGGGGTATTCAAGTTGAATGCCAACGTTTACAAAACGTTTAAAACAGACCTTATGAAGACGAAAAATATGACGAAAGATAATTAAATGTCATGTCATATAGAATGTGACGTTTTTTTTTAATTTTGCATATTAGTAGGACCCACTTCTTGTTGACGTGACACTCTTATTTTTAAATGAAAGTGGGTCCTATAGCTATGTATAAAACTCACCATCTGGTTATTGTTCAATCCTCACCGATTTAAAGCTTGTATGGGTGTGGTTCACCTAGCCTAGGCCTTCACCGGAAAAGAGAAAGTTATCAAGTTTGGGGGTTGTTAACATGGTCATGTTAATCCATTCGTAATCAAAACAGGTAGTGGAATTACAATAGTGGGGCTCCCTGACTCTTTTAGCATCCCTAAAGGAGCAACCTATGAGACTTTAATTGCTCCCTTCAATGATTTTGTTAGCAATTGACACTACAACAAAAATGACATACGGTAACAGGTGATAAGTGTTATTAAATATGAATCGTAACACTAATGACTATGCTA
>JANZLH020000274.1:15591-40920 GCA_026770325.2 Erythroxylum fimbriatum
ATTAGATATTCGGAAATCGTAATCTTTCAACCACTTTTATAAACAATATTTTATAACTAATTCCGAAAGTATTCGGAGATCATAAATTTTCAAACATTTGCATAAACCATTTTCTAGACAATTTCAAAGCATTTTTGAGAATCACAATTTTCAAATATTTCCATAAACAATATTTTCTAAACACTTCCGAATTTATGCGAAAATTACAAGTTTTCAAACCTTTACATAAACCATATTTTATGAACGCTCTTAAAAATAATCGGAAATCTTAAAATAAAATTAGAACATCATTAGCAACATGTTTAAGATTCGCAAACCTAAGTCATACATCAAGATGAAGTAAATAAATAAGAGAAAATAGCGAGGGGGGTTTTGTCACAGCGATAAAAATAAAAAATAAATATCAAAGGAAATTGCAAATTGAAATAATTAAGTCGACAAGAAAATGAATTAAGCATAATTAAATTTAAATCAAAAGAAATAATAAAATAAACAAACTCCATAATTGGTCTTTATTGAAATTAATAAAAATCCCTAATTGAAATCTATGCAGAAACTTAAAGACAAAAACCATAAAATTAAATTAACTAAAAGCCTCTAATCTAAGTGACTAAACTACTTGGAAATTGTAAAATAATTAAACCATAAAGGATAATTAAACGAAACCAGTGGCAGCCAAGAAGAATGATATGCGACAATGATCTATTGGAATAATGAAGAACAAGAGGACTATCAACTGCGGCAACGTGGACTGGTGGCAGCTCAAAGGAGAAGATGAAAACGTGTGATGATGCTGTTGATAACAAAGAACAACGTGGACCAAGGGAAAAGAAACCAAAGGTGCGGCTGATTCCTAGAGAATGGGCAATGATGCTGCTGAATAATAAAAGAGCAAAAAGGAGATCAAGATGCGTGGGCTAGCCAACAAGAGAAGATAACGTCAATGATGCTACTGGAAATCAAGAAGTGACAAAGAAGAATGAAATTGCGGCTGTTGCTGTTGGATTTAAGAAGGAAAAGCAAATTGTGGCAATCAAAGAGAGGATGCGTGGATGCTGTTGAATTACAAGAATCAAACGTGGGCCAAGGAAGAAAGTTAATTGCGGCAGCCTAAGAGGATTTGCGATGGACGTTGAATGAAATAAAATCAAGACAAGTCAATGGAGAGAGTCAGGAGGTGGGCCAGCTGCGTCAACAGGAGAAGGGAATAGGCGATGATGAAAATCAATTGGAAAAACAAGAAGCTAATCAAGATTCGGCAGTGTTGAAGAATGAAAAGCTAGGAGAAACTCAGGTTGCAGCAAAAGAATACCATCCCCTCCTCCAATTCCTAAACCCCATTATAAAGTTGCGGCAATCAATCTTCACTTCCTAATTAAATTCAATCTCTCCATGATCTTGATCTTGCTTTGTCCAGATTAGGTTGGTCTTTCAATTTCGGTAGAAGATGTCTTGTTTAGAGATTGAGACGATCTTGGACTGTTGTGTTCTAATTGAAGATGGACTCTGGAAATTTTGCAGATTTGAGATTTCTTCCATATTTTTCCTCCTTTCGCTCCTTTTTTGTCTTGTTAGCATTGAAAACCATCTGTAAACATTTAACAATTAATTTCATCAATTTATAAATACCGATATCACAAATCCATAAATATTAAGTCCAAAATATATGTATTTTAAATGACTTAACATGGACTTTGGGCTGCCCGACCCACCTACCTGGCCCATTGTCAACTTATTTCTATCGGCATAAGCATGAATTTGGTGTTTCAATTTACTTACTGTTTATTCCTGCCTGTCCTGTTATTAAACCAGCAACAAGTAGTCACCTTCTTTTCTTGTCAGTATCATCTTTTTAAAGGGGCTCATGATGAAGGCAGACGAAGGAACGCTGAATTAGTATTACACCATCAAGCCTCTCATGACATGAACAAGTATACTTTCTATTTCTTTCAAAGTGAAGAAAGCTTACAAAATTTATTTTAAAAGATTACATGTTGCCCTACGAACTCTCTCCAAGAAAGGATTTTCACTGATTGAAATTGGAATTTTCTGTTGACTCTTCATTCATAAGAAATCCCTTTTATAGTTTCCTTTATCTTGCCTCTATTTTCAATATGCTATTAATTATATATATTAAAGGTATATAACTATCTTCTTAATTTTCTAGTATTGTTGGAATATGTTGAAATTCTATATTATCAAAGAATTGTAGTAATTTGACAGTGACAGTGTAATAAGGTAATAAAGCTACACTCATTCATACATATATTTCCCTACCACTTAGCGTAGCACTCATTGTGAATCTATCTTGCTTAGAATTTCTTTAGCTCTAAGATCAACTACAAGTTCCAGTCCAGTCATTAAGCCTTCATATTTTGCTTGATTATTGGTACTTAGGGAGTCCATTTTGAGGGAGAGAAGAGTTTTAGTTTTTGTACTAGACCTAACGAATTTTAATTCCCATGTATTCTTCTCACAATTGAGAATTAATTGTCCCTCATCCTCTTCTATTTTGATTGAAGGATGACTTACTAAAAAGTCAGCTAATGCCTGACCTTTTATAGATTTTTGAGGATAATATACAGGGACGTAGCCAGACATTGCATATAAGGGGGTCCAAAAATTTTTTAGGGGGCCCAAACCCCAAACAACAATATTTTTATATAGAAAAAAATTAAAAATTAAAAAATTTAACTTTTTTTAAAATTTTGGGGGGGCCCAATGCCCCATTGGACCCCCCTAGCTACGTCCCTGATAATATATTAAGTTGAATTCCATAAGAGTCATAAGTCATTTCCCAATACTTCTTAATAGGATTGACTTATTCAACTTGAATTTCATTAAATCAGTATGTGAAACCATAAAGACTTTATTTTATAACAAGTAATGCCTTAATTTTAAATAAGTAACATACAAAGCTAGATATAACTTTATGTTGGGTAAGTATTTCTTTTATGTTGGCATAAGAATTCAGCAAAATAATAAATAGCTTGTTCATGACCAACCTCATTACTCTGGGCCAACAAGCATCCAAAGGATTCTTCTATCGTAGAGATACACATCTTCAATGAAATTTCTTTTCTAGGGGCACTAGGACTGGGAATTTTGCTAAATATTCTTTGATACCACTAAATGCCACATGGTGCCTTTCCTCCTAGTCAAATTTGTCTAAACTCTTTATCTTTAATAAGTCTGAATATTCTTTTGTTCATTCCTGCTATATTAGCAATGAATCTTCTCACGTAGTTCATTTGTCCTAAAAACCTCTTAAGCATCTTCTTATTATGAGGTGGTTTTGCTTTAACAAGGGCTTTCGTTGTATTCTTATCTAATTCAATTCCTCTATTATGAACCAAAACCTTAAGAAGTTCCCTATTTTTACTCTGAAAACACAATTTAAGGGATTCAACTTTAATTTGTGCATTATCATCTTATTAAAAGCTTCTTGTAGATCTTAGGTATGATTTATACTCTCTTTTGACTTCACGCCTATATCGTTTGTGTAAACTTCCAGCGTTTGTCATACAAAGTCATAAGAAATGACATTCATGGCTCTTTAATATGAGGCACTTACATTCTTTAGCCCGAAAGGCATTATAACCCACTTAAACGTTCCAATTGATCTTGGACATCTAAAAGTTGTTTTAGAAATATCATTTTCAACTATAAGAATTTGGTTATAACTCAAAAAGTATTATATGAAAAAGAAAAAAATGTCCAGCCATCACATCTATTAAAGAATTTGCAATCAACATAATATATAAAAGTAGCTACAATTAAATTTCTAAGGTCTAGATAAATACTTACTTTCCATTTTTCATGAATAGAGGCACAACATTAGCCAACTACTCAGTGTACCTTACTGGTCCAATAAAACTAGCCTTATATAAATTTTCAATTTTCCCTCTGACTTTCAACTTAACTTTTTTTGACCATCGCTTAAGAGGTTAACAATGAGGGTATAATTCTATCTTGATTGAAAGTTTGTGTTTTACCAATGTTTTACTCTATCCTAGCATCTTAGTATAATCCCAAGCAAAATAGTCTTGAAATTCTTTCAAAAGTTTCACTAGTTCCAACTTTATCTTCGAGTTCCAGTCTTTATTAATAAAGACTCTACCAAATTCCCCTGAATTGCCCAAATTCACTTCCTCTATTGATTATTGATTCTAACTTTCATAATCATAAAAATTCTCTAGAGTGGATTTTGACTCTTGTACACCATCATCAATCATTTTTGGTGCCTCATCTGCTTCAAAAACTAGTTTTGCATTATCATATCTATTTATTTCTTTCGAATTCTTCCAAATCTACTACATTTGATATTTGGATTCTCCGGTTGCAACTACTACGCATTATTTTTGTAAGAACTCGGTCATTAGGCTCCTCTATAGTAGGAATCTTCATCTAAGAACAAGAATAATGGTAGTTGTTTATAAAATTTTCAACTTCTATTTTTATCTTTCCTTATACTTCCTTATACCAAAAATGACTTTTGAATTTGTATCAGTTTTATATGATTCCTATAGAATTTTGCTTCCATCACATCAACTTAGTACAAAATGATCATGAATCAACCTATATGATTTCTACTTCATCTCCTTTTTATAAAAGTAAAAGTTAATGAAGAGACTACGAAACCCTATAATTGGCATGGATCTAGTCTCTCCCCAATTAGACCTAGTAGCTGGCATAACCAATATTGTAGTTAACAAAGTTTTCCTTCCCCGTGTAATATTTATTAGGAGAATTCCTCATATCCTAGAAGTTTCATGTTGAATGTAGCAGCATATACTTCAGTTGGGATCAAGTTAGCGTCACCTTTTCCTAATGCTATCATCAATTAAGTCAAGAATAATATTTATTATCGACCTATTATCCACCTAAACTCTTGAAGTTATTTTTCTATTGATATGAGCTTTAATATATAGAGGTCTTATATGTTGTGTCATAACCTCATTTGATTTTTCTAAAACCATTTTCTTTGGAATTCTTGATTAGGTTGCCAATACTGACACTTTGCATTCACTTTTCTCAAGAGAGGTTTCCACCCTCTTTGTACTAGATTTATAAAATGACGCTGGAAACTTTATGGATGAAACAATATATGGAACTTGAATAAGAATGTCTCCAATTGTAATGAACTCATTGGAATCCGCTTTTTGACTCTTAGAGTGAGCTGATTTCTTATGAAATCTAGGATTCCCTTATGTGTTAGCTCACTTTTACTAACGAATTCTACCATTCCCTTTTTGTCATTAGGGTATGTAGTACTTTCTTCAAAGAAAATAAGTTTCACATGAAATGATTTTCTTAAAGTTGGCTCCACCATTATTGCTGGTTTATTTTTCTTAACCTTGTTAGTGAATTTTTATTACTAAAGTTGTCTTTTTTTAGTTCAAGTTAAGGGTATCTTATTCTTTGGGTACCTTACTTGTTGCCAATGTCAAGATGGTGGTACCATAAATTTGGGTTACCTGCGCTGATTACTTGGAATTTAAGGTTCTTTTTTTTCTTATAAATCTGAGTGAATTCTTCTCAATGATTTTTGTTTGAGATCTTTACCTTATGTTGGATCCAAGGAATTCTACAACCCTATTTCCTGAAGTTGGTATTATATTTAGGAATAAAAACCAATGTTCTTAAATTTGATGTTGACGTCAAATGAATTTTCACAATTGTCAACTTCTTTCTGACCTTTAACAATAGACACAAATCAAATGTAGTGGCATTAATAGTTGCTAATGGTGGGAACGGGTCTTCATCTATCAACATAGTTTGGTCAGTTTTAGCAAACATTAGACTTCCTTTATTGTACAGCTTTGGATTACATTCTTAGCCCCCCAACATGAATATTGAGTGGCTCCAATTGTTGTGATACTTACAATAATCTCTACCTTTGATTTCCTCTTCTATAGGAATTATATGCTACGGAAAAGGTAATAAACTTTTCTTATAATAAATAATAAAAAATATCCTTCGTTTTGGAAATGTTAAAGGTACACTAAACATGGGTCCACGAAGCTTGCATTTTCTTTTTAACTTCCGGGGATTTACATTCCAAAAAGGGGCAAATGCAAGTTCTAAAGACATCGACTTTGACTACTGCCAAATCATTAGAATTCTTCTTGGTAACATAAGAGCCTAGTGAATTCTTTTTATGGTGACCTTTTTCCCTAGGGAGCTCTTCATATTTAGAGGCTTTCACTGCTAATTAATTCATAGAAATCACAAAATTCTATGTCTTGAAATTTCTTCCATACAATAGTTTAATGTCCAACCCCTTTTGATCTAGTTTTATACATTCAGTTTCTAGAAGTGTGATTCAACATTAACTTCTTTTTTTTAATGAGTGATGAGCATATCATCATTATCACCACTCTTCTGAGTTACTCTTGATAACTTTGCTATGCTAATTTCAGGCTTAGTTTTAAAAAAAATGAGTATGAAGCAATCTTTTCATTTTAGCCAAAGAAAAAAATTCCTGGGTTACAAAGTGTACCACAAAAGGTGGTCCCTATTAAAAAAATTCAAGATTAGATTGAGCTTAAAGTAGTTAAACTTTTCATGATTAGCTAATTCTCCATATTGTATAGTGAATCTAGCGACGTGTTCAATGGTAGATTAACCATCTTCACCAGAAAACCAGTTCAATTCAGGAATTTTGTAGCCACAAGGATAAGGATTATCTTGATCAATATGTTCTAAATAAGGTTTAAATAATTCTAGAAGGCCAAGCTGTCTTAAACTAAGCCCGTACAATTCCTGAACTGTTCTCTGACTACTTTTAGATCAACTTGTAGTCTCATTTGTGGTGAGTGAATAATGGGATTAAGGTTTATAGCTACAAGGTTACCTCCCAAATCATATTATGGTTCCTTAGCTTCAGCTTCTCCACCAAATCCTTGTCTATCTGAAATTTGGAGCCTAGCTGCATGTAGGTCATTACCCAGATTAATGCGAGGAGGCTTAGGTCATTACCTAGATTAATGCGAGGAGGCACCATAGGGATATCTACACACAATTGTAGAGGGATATATCTTTCGTCTACAAAGGGAGTGGTTAGAAGACGGCTACATTCTCCGACTTCCATTATATTAGGAGCAGGATGCCCCTCGAGTCCTTCAGAGATTTGCTTTGCAAACACAGGTATTCCATTATATTAGGAGGTTGCTTTAAATTTTAACTCTAAAACTTCATTTATGCCATTCCATTACAACGATTTTAGGTTCTCGCTTATAGGGAAGTTATCTGAAGACAAGGTTGCCTTCTCAAGATTTTTTACCATATAGGATACAAAGCCTTCATTCCCTACTATTATAAGGACTTCTTGTTTCAAGATTGGAGGTAAAGCAATTTCTTTCCTTTATGTGTTCCTGACATCATGGTCCTATAGGACTTGGCCAAATTGTTTGGTGTTAATCTAGATTTGTGGGTGTGCCAAGGAAGAATTCTCCCATAATTTATACTTAACTTCTATCGGCGATATAAATAAGCTTTAAAAAACTTAGATAGTAGATTTCTAAGCTACCAAAATGCT
This sequence comes from Erythroxylum fimbriatum, assembly GCA_026770325.2. NCBI lineage: Eukaryota > Viridiplantae > Streptophyta > Magnoliopsida > Malpighiales > Erythroxylaceae > Erythroxylum > Erythroxylum fimbriatum. The sequence goes on from JANZLH020000274.1 coordinate 23,132, forward strand.
AAGATAGGTTTAAATAAAATCTAGAATGAATAAAATAATTGATTATTGCAAAAGAGAATCACTAACTATATAAGATAATTTGATATAACCAAGGTAAATTCATAAAGTAAATTGATAGGTGTAGATTGCAACGTGTTTTTGTGGGTAGTTTAGTGTATTTTTAGTTGTTAATTTGATTGTTTAGTGCGTGTTTAGGTTAGAGTAAATATTTGTGTTTTAAGTGTTTTGTGAGTTGGAACGTAATGTTGAGCTTCAATTTTATATTTATGAGGTGCCTTGATGTGTTTGTTAATATTTTAGGACAATTGGAGGAGATTCGGAGAAGACTCGGAAAACAACTTAGGGCCAAGATTGTGGAAAATATGTCACGGTCGCGACAAAAGCGAGAACAAGGAGTCACGATCATAGGGAATATGCTATGATAGTGACAGAAGCTGGTGTAGGGAGCCACGATCGTGGCCCAAAGCAAAAAATCCCGGCCACGATCGTGCCACTAAGGTACAAGATCATTGCCTGCATGACAAATATGCGAACAGTAGTCTCGACTTGAGTTTTCGAGAACTTTTTCAAACCTTTAGGATCCGAAAAAGACCTAGGGTGGCCCTAATTGGAAATACTATATAAGACTGAATGATGTAACCCTAAGGGACCTTCTACATTCTGCCCCTTTTGGGAAGTTCAAGAGAGAGAAAAGAAGAGGGAGAGAGAAGAAGAAAAGGAATAAGAAGTGGGTCCCAACGATGCTGCTTCCCGGATTAGGTGATCTCCCAACGCTGCTTCCTTTCTGAATTGTCCTATCTAAGTTATATTTCCTTTCTATTTCATTTTTTTCATTTAATGTATAAGATTGAAATAGATTGTATGATGATGAGTTTTGGATTGTTGGCAATGTTCTAACTCTTCCTTTGAGATTTTATTTTGATTTAAAGTTAATATTGTCGATTTTATATTTTATTGATTGAGTGTTGTGATTAACTTCAATTTTTGCATATTTCGGTAACAAATCGAGAGGATGAGTTGGATAAAAATGATTGGATAGACCACATAGTTAGGTGATCCAATAGACCACATAGTTTAGGTGATCCAATAGACCACATAGTTTATCATATCGGTTTTTGTGCAGAGAGAGATCCCGTGTAAGACCTGGTAATTTAGTAGAGAGCTTCCAATCTAAATTTAATTATAGGTCTCTTGTTAATTGAGATGTTGCAAATTTCATTACTTAATTAGGGTTAATGATTTAGGGTGTGGGATTATAACTCGAAAGAGAGTAATTCCCCTTACGATAGTCTAGAACTGACACCTCGATAACACATAATTGGGTAAGTTAACATTAATGATAGGTAGAATCTCCTCTCTCATAACTTGGAAATTTCTCTTGACTAATTTCTATAGTGACCTTTTATGTTGCTCAATTTCAGTTCTTGTTTTATGTTAATTTCTTGAGTTGAATTCATGCAGTCAAATTCCCGTGTTTATATTCTTGTTTCATTTTTAAATTTCATTTTTATTAATTTCTAAGCCTTAGATAACCTAGGATTAGATTAGTTTACCCTCTTCGTGGGATCAACCCTTCAAATACTACAACTCACCACCCATGCACTTGCGGTAATTGACATTGAGGGATATAAATTGTAAGACTCGACACCTCGATCATAAATCAAGCTGAAAAATAATAAAATGTGTTTGAAAAAGGTTGATTGATTTCTCTATAGTGATTTTGTTGTATTGTTTTTGTCTAGAGATTGTGTTATCCGAAAATATTGTACCCCGTTGCTTAAGTGCTGATAAATTTCTAGTTCCTTTTACTTTGAGCAATTTTTTGCCATAAATATCCACTTCTTTATTTTTTAGCTAACTACTTACCACAATTCACATTTTGGAATTATGTAACTATTTATCTTCTTGTCCACTTAATCATGTTCTTTTTAACTATCTTCGATCATTTTCTCAACTTTCACATTCTACAAGTAATTTCCTAACTTCTAGTCCATTTCCTTATATTTTAGCTAACTATCTTCCTTCACTATATTTTTTATCTAAACATTTGCTCATAGGTTTTGTCAATTTTCCTCTCTATACTACAATGGATTCCTTCATCAACGGAGGCTGCTAGATTTTTCCAGATAATCTTCGACATTTGCAACCTCTTTATTTTCTTTCTCTCACTGATGATGCTTTCTTTTCGCATAATAATTCAACTCACAAATTATCAAATAAAGTCATTTGAGACCTATTACAGGTGAGGAAACCAAATGTTTATAGCATTGAATCATTTGGCACAAATTGATTCCCCCCAAGAACCTCTTTTTTATTATGGCTCACTGTACAAAACAAGTTGAATACGACTGCTTGGATCAGATATTTGGGCATTAATAAACTTTGCCCCTGCTGTCAAATCCAGGAAGAAACCAGAGATCACTTATTTTTTATGTGTAAGGTGACTAATCGAGTATGGAAAGCTGTTCTAATGCAATGCTATTGGATTACTTAAGAGAATACTTTCTCTACTATTGTTTAGTGTTTGGTAGCTCAAAGAACTCCCCTAATTTCGTTTCATATAGTAGTTGTTACCATGTGTGTCCAATTTATATGGAAAGAGAGAAATACAAGGTGTTTTGAATCCAAGACCAAGACTATAGGCATTCTTATATTTGAAATTCTCGATAGTGTCACAGAGCTTACGACATTAAGAAGCACTCCCAACAACATAAACATTCTCTAATTCTGTTTCTCTCAATTACTTTTCTGTTTTTCCTAGCTAAATATTTATGGTTATTATCTTATTTTAACGGGTATCCCCATTGACCTCTTGTAAGCTCTTAACTATAATTTTTATTAATGCATTTTATTCTTTCTTTTTTTGGAAAAAATATTTTTAAAAAATATATGTTATTTATGTATAACTGTTTGAAATTCTTGAATCATGGACTTCTCAATCGAATCCCATATGCATTAATTCTCTAGCCAAATGACTTCTAGAACTTATAGTATTTGAGCCTCGATTACTTTTGGGCCAAATGAACTAAATTAGTTTAGGCTATCAACAAAATGGAATAGGAAAAAGGATATCAAATCATTATAAATTATTTTTCTTAATAATTTTTTGGATTTATATACTTAAATTATACCTTATTTATTAGTTTATGCTTTTGGTTGCATTTTATGTATGTATTAGTTTGCTTAATAAAGACATTCGTTATCTTTATATATTTTGTTATTTATTTTTTAATATTTAATACCAAAGATAAAGTTCATAAAATAATTGAAATTATGATAAGATTATAATTATAACATTCAAATTATAATTAGATATTATTCATAAATTATTTCTAATTACAGTTCTATCAAAACAAAATGTTGATAGAATGATAAAATTAGTATATATTATGTTCTTTTATTATAAAAGAGTAATTGATATTATAAATTAAAATATAAAGATATTTAAACACACATGTGAATACTTATTAAAAATAATTTTACTAATTGAGCCTAATAGTGAGGATCCTAAGCAAAACATTACTTGTGTATTTGAGGATATACTCATTATGATAGTTACATAATTAATCCTTATACTTAAGATTACTTAAGTATCTCACATAAAAATTACTATATTTTGATGTTACTTGGAATATATTCTATTTAAGATAGTTCAATTAATAATACTTAGATATAGTACAAATTATAAAGATATAGTTAAGTAAATCAATAAAGAACTTAAAGTAATTAGGAAGAATAATCTATTATTCTTGATTAATAACAATTTGATAGGGGTAAGACTGCGTACTACTAGACTTCCTAAATCTTGCATTTTAGTGAGATTTTTACTATGTTGTTGTTGTTGTTGTTGTAATAATAACTTAAGAATTTTCTAGTCATAATAAATTGAGATTTGAAAATTTGTTATCATATAACAATTATAAATAAATTACTAATTTACAAGAATAGATACCAATTCTACACTATATGTCAAATTAAAAGGTTAGATGATGAAATGATTAAATTATATGTTATAGCCATGCATAAATAGATTAAATCAAATCACTTTAACATTTTTAATATTTAGGTAGTAATGATATATTATTATACATAAAATTTGAACTATAATTATAAATTATCTAATTAAAAAGGTAAAGATAAATTCAATAAGTTTTAAATTACCTAGGTCTAATTACAAATTAAAAATAAAATTTATAATTAGACATTGAAAACTAATGAGTTATACATATAGAACAAACAAATAGATAAAATTAATTTAAGTTAAGTTTGGGTTGATTGTAATGTTTAAATTTTTTTTGAGATTAAATATGAAATACTTAATTTTATAAAATTAAGTTCTAGTTATATAATTAGAATTAGATTTTAATTTTAATTAAATATTAAAAACCTATTCTTTCTCCATTAAAAAAAGGAAAGACTTTAAATGAGTTAATTCCTCTCTAAAGATTAAAGTTTATTTTTTTAATTTTGTGAAGGCATAAAGATTGGAGATAGATTTGAACAACCTATAATTAATCATTTTTTCTAAGAAAAAAATTGCACAATACTCTAATCAAGTTTGTCAATATTAATCATTCTATTTTTAATTACTAATTCTAATTATTTTATTAAAATGATCATTCATAAAACTGTAAAAACATTTCCGCTGGGATTTGATCTCGTGGAACAATACTATGAATATCTTGTTGGAAATACTGCAAAAGATTCGCGAATAAAAGAAAACAAGACACAAGAATTTAACGTGGTTTGGCCTTAATCTTGCCTACGTCCACAGACTTCTAACACTTCCACTGTTATGAAAATATTAGTACAAAATCTCACAAGAAAAAATATACCCACAAACCTTTGAGGTGTGTAAACCTCAAAAACTACTCACGAAAAAACTACTCAATTTTTCTTCACGTTGATGGCTTACACACAACTACAAAAAAACGCGACAACATTTTCTTTTCTTTCTATTCTATCTTTTCTTTCTTATTGTAGTTTGCTTCATGTTACTCCTGCCTTTTTATAGGCAGGAGAGGCAGCCATCTCCACCAACTTTCAAAGTTGGTGGCTGCCAACTTTGAAAATTGGTGCAGCCACCTTGGTTTTGAAAAACAATTCAGTCCAATACCTAACATATCTTAATATTATAAAGTTGCATAATCTTCACTGGTAATAAGTAAAATTGGGTAACCCTCAAGGGGTGTGGCTCGATGGTTGAGAGCGAGGCTTGATTTTGATTAGGTCTCAGGTTCGATTCCCTGCTAGCCCCTCTTGTAAGTAAGGTGTTAAAAAAAAAACAATTGGGTAAGCACAGCGATGGCATATCTAGACTTTAGTAGTTATTTTGGGCTGTTATCTGCTGAGGTTTTGGTGATTACAACGATATTGTGCTTTATTTTTCCTTTCGGAAGGATTGTACAATGTAGACTTATTGTTTGAGTAATTTAATTTTTTTAAAATCCCAAAAAAAAAATTGGGTAAGCACTCTTCTATATTTGTAGTGAATACTTCGTTTTATTGAGTAATACGTCTTGTTAATTAATTTAAGTAGATGCTTTATAATTCATTGTTCTTTTTTGTTTTCACATAGAAGAGAACTTTTGATATATTCGTGTTGGAGAGGAAAAAGAAGAAATGCTAATGGAAAGACTGGAAAGATTGAGCAACTGAAATCAGCTACTTTTCTTTTTTAACCTACGTACAGGATTGAAGAAGAACACATGAGTCACTTGGAATCTGATACGCTCCCTACTTTTATCCCATTAATCACCAAATAAATTCCAGATGGAGAGGGGTGAAAGAGTGACAGACAGACAGCAAGCAACCAAAACGATTAAAGCCAATTATATGAACAGAACAGATAGGTCAATGCCAAGAATGATTCAGAGATGAAAGTGATACTTCTCTTCACTTACATAATCGCCCAAAACGCAGAAACTTTTTCACCACGGAAACCGGTATTCACGACGCTGACATGGGGAAGTCTGTTTTGTCTTGTTAAATTTATAGACAAGGAGTGTTCTTATCAAACTGAAACTTAATTTGTTTTATTATAATTAAGAATTTCCTAACAGGTAATATGTGAGGATTACTTAGTCATGCTTTAGTATTTTTATGATCTAAAAAACAAAAAAATAAAAAGAGGTATTGAAAAAAAAACTTTAGTATTTTTTATTTTCCATTTTTTTTAACTTTAAAAATAGTTCAATTGCTCACTCCTAATGAATTTAGAGAGGAGAATATATCTGCAAGTTGAGACAAAGAAGAGAGCCTGGAAAGGGAGGATGGAAAGAGAGAATAATGGGACCAAAAATTCCAACTTAAGAGTGAGAGTGACGGGCATTTGATGGTGGTGACAATCATATCTCCATCACAGTTCCATTTCATGTTGTCCAAAAAGAGAGCGACGCGGAAGAGTGAGGGGGTGAAAGTTTGGGTGCTTACATGTAAGACCATAGAATCATCATCCATGGCGTATAATAGAGCCATAGACAAAGTGCTGAAACACTGTGCTTGTACACTAGCCATGTGAGATTTTGCCCGCCTACAACGCTACTATATATACTTATATACGATACAAACAGCAGTATTAGTGCCATTAACATAATTCCACAACCTAAAATCCCTTGTAATTGTCCATGGGATGAACAACTTTAGGTCTCATGGCAGTAACGACAGAGGAAGTAGATAAAAGTAGATAGGAGAATAAAGCTTGGCATGGGGACTAAAGATTGAAGACTGATCTGTTTAGCCCATTTGAACAGGATAGAAGCATAGGGTACTCTTGTTGCAGTACATTGCTTGTCCAACTCAAAGAAGCAGAATTTTGAGCTAGCACTGGTGGTGCTGTACAGTACATTAAAGAGTGCACTAAATTTTGACATGTCCTTCTCACGGCTCTGCCAGCTATGTGAATCACCAGTGAATTATTGCACCATTCATAACTCCAACAATTTACTCTTTACTTTGTCTCGTATTTATCTCTTACATCACTTGAATCAAATACACTTGAGTACATCCCACATCTTGCTGTATGTTTTAAATGCTGCAGAACTTAACCCCGATCAGCTATCCCAGTAAGATACCTTAATGAGAGGAGGTTTCGATAGGGAAGAGGGAGAAAAACAGATAATGTAGACAAATCTTAGTTTCTATTGTTGTTTAACTTTAGAGAAAATCTTGAGGAACGGGACCACCTACAGAACCGATACTCAAACCTGAAACCGACAAATTCCTATGTGAAATGAAAATATTGCTCCGACCACTAATACGAGAATTTGGCAGGCCTTTTTGTGGAATCAAATCACAACAAACAAAACAGTAAACTTTCTTTGTTTTAAAGTTGCTAACAATTCGTTATCTCAACTGATTCATATTAACACATAAAGACACCAGAATATTTAGCCTATGGTCTCCATCATCTTTTATCACCTTTCCCTTCAACTCTCTGAGGGTCTATTTATAGTACTCCAAGTACCATAAGAACTTTGCCAGCTTCCACCAACTGAGCAGTGAAATTTTCAATCTTCTAATAATGGATGCTAGAGCAGCCGAAGCTAGGCGGGGTTTGAAAGAGAAAGATATCAGCAGAGATGATTTTGTTGTCGAAGACGATCTGGAAGATGATATGGAAGAGGAGGTAGGTGATTCTGCTGGTTTTGTTGACGACGAAAAGAAGGGAGGAGTTAGGGCTGCGAATTGGAAGAGAAGCACCAACGGTGGCGTTTCTAGTGGAGGCGGCGGAGGTGGCATGTCGCTGCTGTCTTGCCAGGTGGAGAAGTGTGGAGCTGATTTGACTGATTCCAAGAGGTACCATAGGCGCCACAAGGTCTGTGAAGTTCACGCAAAGGCACCTGCGGTCGTGGTTGCTGGTGTCAGGCAGCGTTTTTGTCAGCAATGCAGCAGGTATTTCTTCTCTAGAACTCCCTCCATATTATTGATAGTTGTATTCTGTTTCTGCCAAATGAGGAACTTCTATCCTGAATTCTTTTTGCTTTCTCAATCCTGGTGGCTCAGGGATGGCTGTAAAAGAAGTATTAGTATCAGAAGTTCAAATGTCACATGCTAATGTACATGCAACTAAAGACTAGAGCATTTATTTCTTGAGTTCATGATAACAAGATTAGTGGGACATGGGATATGATCTCAATGGAACGTACATGGAAGAGCGAGCTATTCAGCTGTTGAGAGATATTTCACTTGAAGTTTTGCTCTGAACATTTCTTTTTATTTGCATATACTCACAAGCAGAACGTGGTACATTCAACAGTTGAAACGAAAGTAAAATATAGAGCAAAATTTCGTCGATATGTTTCAGAATGAAATTTTTGCAAGGTTTGTCTGGTGGATAATATAAGATTGATGGCCAATGATTCGATATCGATAACTTGACTGTAATAGGATCATGGAACAATCTATCAGCTCAAAATGCATCCATTATAGTGGTGAAAAGGAGATTTTGGAATGGTTTGGACTTAGATTAATAAATTTTTCATGTAAGGGCACACATATTTTCAGTAGAGTTTGATGTACAAGATCATCTGGCTTACTTGACAGAGAGTACGCATATCAATTCAATTCTCCAACAAGGTGGAAGGGAGATGAGAATGTGAATGTGAATGTGAAAGTTGAAACACTTTTTGTTACTGTGATTCTTTTAACTCTTTCTGTTTTCACATAATCTGATTTCTTTACATCCAATGACGACGAAGTACTATAAGCTGTCAGGTTCCATGAGCTGTCAGAATTTGATGAATCGAAGAGGAGCTGCCGCCGGCGTTTGGCAGGACACAACGAGAGGCGTCGGAAAAGTTCGTCTGAAACATATGCAGAGGGGTCAGGTCGCAGAGGGGCTGTAAGTCAGTTCAAAGAAACCCAGTGGAGGCCAGCCGATGATAGAGGCAGCAGCAGATTTAACACAACTGTCCCTGCAAATCCCACTTGCAAACGATCCCAGATCAGATGAACCACTAAATCTTGCATGCTCCCTCTCTTCTGTCATCAAATGATTTAAACCATTACTGTGCTATAAAATCTATGATATATACAAAAGATATATCAATAAGATTGCTAAAGTCTATAATATCTGCATATAATCTATGTCCTTTGGCTCCGACATGTTGCAGAGTCTTAGTTTATGTCAGGAAAACTTGAGGTCTGTTGGGTTGATCATGGAGAGTATGTCTCCGAGTTGGATGTGTTATAATGCGCATAAGGTGTTATCTCCTTGGTGCTTATAAATAAGATCGCATCCTTGTGTATTTCCTCTGCAGAAAGTATCTGCTTTGTACAATTTATAGTATATTCGACTCAAGCTGGTGCAGGAAAGGTGAGATTTTCTCTTCTATGTCTATGATGGTCAACACCAACTTGTTAAAGTTAACAGAATTCTTGTAACACTGGAGACCAAAACTGAAGTACAACAAGAAAAGAAGGAACGACAGACATAACTTTCATTATAATCAACATAGAATATCTACTAACTTGTCTTTTCTGATGTAGTACGTTCATACCCGAAACAAAGAGCGATCAAGTCTTATGTTTTAGAACTCCCATATTCTCGATTAGATCCAAGAGAGAAGAACAACTAGAAATACTTTATTTTGTTTAGCACAAGAGCCAGTCCAATCACTGTTTCCGTTTCTCTTTAACCAAATTCCAAGGTCAGTTGTTTGGACCTTTTACACTTTACAAACCATTAAATTTCAGTCATGTCTTTCGAATAATGTTTTCTTCTTAGGCTCATCTTGTGAATTGTGATTCTAAAGGATTTGATGGAATTAAGAACATGTGCTTAGAAAGAAAATCTTACATTTGAGGCATATGATGAACAAGACACATTGGTGGTAGTTATGAAATTCGATGATTCCAAAGATAAACGCTAAGTGTATGGCTCTGGGTACAATTTTTTAGAAAATTATTTGATAGACATATTCCAAAATTCATGATGTTGCTCAAATCTATAAAATTAAATCAAGATTTCATTAAGTAAATAAGGATATCGATCGGTTTGTCTCTTGCAAGTTTTATGGAAGAAAATGAACTACTACTATTGTATTACCAGTAATCTATCTGGAGATCCCTATATCTTCCAGAAAACCAATGCTGTCAGAGTATAAACCCATCTGGAGAAGATTAGCGGCAGACTGCACAATTGGACCGCCAAATCCTTATCACTAGCAGGTAGAGCATAGCTGATTTCATTAATTACAAAATAACTAACGTATAATTTCCTTAATACATCAATCTTAAGCTCTCTACAAATATACTGTACATCTCATCTAGTAATTCCGAACTCCATTATCAAACAAATGGAGAAGTATGTCAAGATATTTTTGTGGAATGGAGATGGAGGGGGTGAGTAAAACAAAGTTTAAATGGATGGAAGTTTGCGTCCTTAGAGAACATGATGGGCTAGGCTTCATCCCTGTCAAGACTGTTAAGAAAATAATGCTAGCAAAAAGTGCTCGGAGACTTCTAAGGGGAGGGAATTCCTTACGGGCCGGGTGAGTTGAGTGAACAGCTATTATATCAAAGAAAGACACTTTTGGAGCTTTACATGTCCAAAGAGTGCTTCCACATTTTCCTCAAATGTTTTCAAGCTTAGAAATTCGACAAAAGAGAATATCTTACACCAAGTCAAGTGGGAGATAGGAAGAAGACATACTTTTGGAAGGACAATTGGACTCAATTCGGGGAGCTAGACTATATGAATGAAATATAATAACTTAGGCTATGTTTAGTTGAGTGTTTATTAATAGAATAGAATAGAATGTAATATTATTCCATCATTTAAAATGAGAGTTTATAATGGAATATAATGAGATGGGATGAAAGTGGAGGGTTTCATATTACATCTCATTCTATCAAAAATAGTAAAAATGAGAAACCTTCAATCTAGGAGGTTTAGGATGGAATATAAAACGATAAATAACTTTTCACTATATAACATTATAAACCCTTCTTCTAAACAACATTTCACTATATTACATTATGAACTCTTCCATCCCTCTCAAACAACAATTTTCTAATATTATATCAACTTTTATTCCATTCCACTATAAATCATTCCATTCCATTAAAAACCTTACGTCCAACCAAACATTGTCTTAAGGATATTTTCCAACCTGATAACACTAAAGGGTCTGCAGAAGTTATGTCCTGCCACGGACAGCCTACACTCTCTAGTTAGCAATAAAGGGCAGACTTCCTACAATTGATAGGCTAACGAAATGCCTAATCATTCTGAATAGATGCTTGTTATGTAAGAAAGAAATGGAGTCCCTATACCACCTATTGTTCAGGTGTACATACTCAAGAGAGGCATAGTCCTACATCATGCAAAGATGCAGAGTAAGACCCCCTAAAGAATATTGGCAAGAAACAATTGAGTGGTGTAGCAAGCTCAACCATGATACCAAGGAGAACAAAAAAATATTCTAGATTGTACTAACATACTTGGTGTCCAAAATTTGGGAAAAACGAAGCTCCAGATCTTCAGGGACCAAATCTCATCTCTATGAAGTTTTAAGGTTGACCATCCCCAAAGCATCTAAGACCTTCTGTGCATGCATAGATAGCTACGTTTCTAGAATCCTAGCTAAATGTTTTAGCTACATATTTAAAAAAGTAGCTAAAAACATTTGGCTGGCCAAATAATATTACGTTTTAAGATATATCTAAATATAATTAATTTTTTCATGTAAAATGAAATGTTTGATGTATTTATAAGCACTTGCACAACCACTAAATAAAATTTACATTTTCTTTAAGATTATTCGTCAATAATCTAAGTACGTTTGTATGGTAGGTTGATGAAGCTTTTTATGGTCATTCTTTTCGAAGTTCCATGTTAGAAACTCAATAGTAGTAATTAATTAATATCCCAACTATAATGGCTGTGTTGAGTAATACAATCTAGCGTCTATCTAGACTAAGCATAAAATAATGAATTCCACGTATATTTCATCAAAGAGAAAATGATATAATTATTTTTCTAGACAATTCAAAAAAGATTCCAAGATACTATGATTTGAGACTTGATAGATAAGGTAAAGAAATTTCCTATGTCTAGATCCCCAACAAGGCTCTTTACACGTTCAAAGACATCACCTGAAACAGATAAAGATCTTCTCCTTACAGTTGGTTCATTTACGACAGTTAGTTTCATTGGTTGTTGGAAGCCTTGAAATTTTGATTCATTGCTTCCCTCTTCTAATAACTTCTTGGCTCTATCTAAACTAGCAGAAGATACATTAATCGATTTCCTAGTTGCAATATAGAATAGTGAATTACATTAACCCCACATCCATGCGTTTCACCTAAGGAACAAACAATATAGAACAATCACCTTAATTTCTTCACAATCCATTGAAGAATTAAATCTCAAAAACTAAATAAGCTAAATCAAATGGTATAAAAAAAAACCAAATTCAAATACATGCATACTTGATTGAATGATTCCATCATCATCACGATGAACAGACAGAGTTTTCACAATCGATGACAGTTTCGAAACTACCAATTTGCCTAATCTTGTACGGATCGTCAGGACATCACCACCACGTCCATTTTCATCTACATTCTTTAGAATATTTGAGCAACCTTTATACAACACATAGTATATACAATCAACAATTCATCTAATAGCTTTTTAACAGAAAATGAGATATAGAAAATAAAGAGAGAGAGTTAAGTCGAATGGTACTAAAAACCTTGAACAAGAAGATTGGCCATTGAAGACAAGTGGTGATTAGACTTTAGTGAACAAATTTAACTGTGCATTGATTTGTTCTTCAGTGAAAAGGATTATGTTGGATACCTCCCATCTAAACTCATTTTCCACATCAAAAAATGAATGCCACGTCAACATTTTATGAAGAGTTTATTTTATCGGTTTTATTTTTTAAATGCAATAGAAACTAAAACACGTCATTGATATAAAGAACAAACATGGTAAAGAGCAAAGAAAAAGCCCAAAAATTCATTGCATTGAAAGGTTTAAGCTTTTCATTCTAAAAGCTTTGGGCCAAAGTCAACTATTGCATTAACAAAACTAAAATTCTATAAGGAAACTATATAAATTGCATTAATTTAAAATAGTATCAATACCTAAAAGGGGGGAACTCATCCTATGAGGGTTTGTTGAAACAACATGACTAACAAGATCCTAAAACCAATTTCCAAGAAATTCTCAATATAATAATTAAAGAATTTAAGGGAACAAAATCACAAAACCTATTGAAAATATTTTATAAAAAATTGGTTTTTATTGTTAGTTCTTTTTTCTTTTTATGTTGTCACCAGAAGATAAGCAAGTCCTTCCAGCCATTATGACATAAAGGATAACACAACATGACCACACATTAGCAGTTGCACCATCAAATCATATAATCAAGGAAGTAATTTAAGAGTTAAACATAATTATTTACCTTCAAATCTCTGTGATACATGCCCTCACTATGACAATTTGACACTTCGTCAATAAGCTATTGAAAGTACCTCTTTGCTTCATTTTCTAGCTATCTTTCATGGTGAACCTGTAAAATGAAATCAAGTTAGGACACGTGCCAATTACCACGTAAGGAGTAGAAAATTGGAGACCAGAAAAAGGAAAATGTTGATCATACATTGGTTTATTTTAGCCCCCTAGAAAAACTACAACAAACCAGAAGATACAAGAAACTAAACAATTCTATCGAAAATTTTGCCACCAGTAACAAACTCAAGAACAATATATATCTCTAAATTAATTAATTACTACAACGTGAAAGGACTGAGAGTATGTTTGTAATTGTTGTGACAAAATCATCTAACAAATGGGAAAAATCCTCTCAAAATTTAACTATATAAAATGGGAAACATACAATTTGTACAAATATTTCTACTAAAAATTAAATTTCAAACATACTACATTTCTTGGTTTATTTCTTTTTTTTGTTAATACATACTTGAAACACTACCTTGTCCCACTCCCTCACACACAAGAAGAAGTTTTTGTGTGGTGGAAAAAGGCAAATGAATTGTTATCCACAACACAAAGAGAATTAGTAGACATTCTTTTGCAAATGAAATTTTCCAGACTCATTCTACTCAACACAACTAATTCAAAGGAGACCTAAAGAAGCAAATACCTCTTAATCTCTTAACCATTAGGTTGAAGTAATAATATTCAAGATAACACAATAACAAATAAAAACCTCAAAAAATAAAGCGACAACAACATATGACACTCTTGCTATCTTTGCAGTTTACTTGAAGTGATGGTAATAAGCAATAAAAAAAAGCCAAGTTCTAGAGAAAATGTTAGACCTTGTTTTATTTGCTTAAATTGTTTAATTGGTTATTTATGTTTTAATTGCTTAAATTGGTTAATTGTGTTTAATTGTTGGTTTAAAATTTTTGTTTTATATAGAATTGGCCCTTAAGTAGCAATTGAGGGTAAGATTAGAATTGAGTTTTATGAAGTGGTAGGTGAAGGTGGATTAAATGTAAGTTAGAGGGAGTAGTTAGTTGGCTTGAATGAAGGGAATTAAATGAATGGAAGAGTTAGAATTAAGTTAGTTGAATGGGCCTAAGTGGAAAAAGGGCTCAAAGCCTTTGGAAAGCCCAAGATGAGGGAGGGCTTTTAATGAAGAGTAAGTGAGTAGTGTTAGGTTTAATAAAAGATAAAAATTAGAAGAAGAGGAGTAGCATTGTCGTGAACCACCAAGAGAGGGGAGAAGAATACGAAAAAGAAGAAGAAGAAGAAGAGAAGAAAAGAAGAGGAATCCAAGGGAAAAGAAGAGACTTTGTGGATTAAAGGAGGAAGTCAAGGTTTTAAGGTATGTTCTTCACCTTTTCATGGGTTGGTTGAGAAAGGGTTGAGATTTTGTGATGGAGAAAAGTCTAGTGAGAGAAGTGGTAGTGAAGAAGAAGATGAATAGTGATTCCTAGGGTTTTTGGATCTTTTCTTTTAAAGGTTGAGTTTTCTAACCTATAGGATGCATGATTAGGTTAGATTAAGGCTTGAATTAGGTTATGTCAATTTTAGGGTTTTAAAAGGGGAATTTCGAAACTTGAGAGGAGATGATGAATTGTTGATTGTTGTTTGTGTTTTAGGAAATCAAAGGGCTATCCAAGAGCAAGAAGAGGGAAGCCATTAATCTTGGAAATTTCAAGATTTTAAGGTGGGTAAAATCTTTCTAGTTATTGTGTGTGAAATGAGCAAATGCATGATGTGTGGATTATGTGTTGAATGAATTGAAACTAAAATAAAAGCTAGGAAGTTAAATGAGGAGCTCAAATTCTTATGTTCTAGTTGGAGCTTCATTTCGTACCACACTCACCACTTTAATGGTAGATTTATGGTTGGTTATAATCCTACATTTTTAAGATAATTGACTCTTTAGTTTAGATCAATTCAGAAATCTTCATTTTCAAAAGATATGTGCCTTATTCCATTTATTATCTTTGTTATATATGCTACTAATTTGAGTTTTCAAATTAACTATCCCTGGAATGATTTGAAAAGGCTGCACCTTGTAAACAATCCGTGTGGCTACTAATTAGAGATAAAAGCTACATTCTTAACTTGGATGAGGCAAAAGGAAAGAGAGTTAATAATAAACACCCTAATGATGAAACAAGCTTAATCACTAGTCAATTAAGGATCGCTGACCTTAACTACCTTGGTAAATTTTTCGTATAATCTAACAAGAAAAATAAGGATTGGTTCTTGAGGAAAAATTTAGATAGGGTATTAGTGAACAATGGTCGGCTAATCAAATTTCCCACTAGTTTTGTATAGTTTGGTCCCTAATGTGTTATGATCATTCTACCATTGAAGTCAAAAGTATGTCTATTTCTAACCCAATCAAAGCTACCTTTAGATTTTACAATTTTTTGGCTCAAAAGATCTTTAAAGATTACAATAGCCTATCTATGATAAATAGTCGCTCTCCTAAAATAGACCTTTTCAAGACCTTTGATATGATTGACTGGTAATTCTTGTTAAACAACCTATATGCATTTCAATTCCTTACTTAATTCATCTCCTACATTGAAGCTTGTATCACTACCACCTCTTCTTATGTTTAATTAATGAGGAACCCATGTTAAAAGGGGAATAAGGTAGGGGGATCCTTTGTCCCCTTGCCTATTCACCCTTATAATAGAATAATCATTAGAATTATTAGTTACAACATCTCCAACATGATCATGATGAGTTATTATTTCTTTGTGGGGATGATCTTGATTCCTTGAAGCTCTTAATAAGCTCTCTCAATATGTTCTCTGATATGTCAAATCTACAAATCAACCTGGGGAAGAGTAACTTAATAGTATCAACTAAAGTCTCCAATGTATAACTACTATAAGAAATTCTAGTATTTAGGTTCGAAATTTACCTTTTACTTACCTTATACTTCCTATATTTCCCAAGAAAACAATATTGCGAAATGTTCTCATTTATTGGAGTCAATCAAAAGGAAAGTTACTACCTAATAAAATAAATTCATGTCCCTAGTAGGTAAAATATAGTTGAATCTCCAAACCCACTGGGGAGCTCATTTGACCCTCTTTAAGAGATTAATCAAAGAGTTGGAACGACTGATTGAAAGACATTTATAGACACATGATATAAATAACTCACATAGAGCTAAAGTCAATTAGTTATAAGTTTGTTTTTCCAAACTGGAGGCAGGGTTAGGACTAATATCCTTGAAGATGAAAAACCAAATGTTGATGAATAAATAGAATTGGAACCTAATTAGTAACAAAAAGGCCTTGTGGGTCAAATAGATGCACTCCCAATACCTACAAACAATAAGTTTTAGAACCTGAAGGAAAGTCGTTAGCACTCTTGACCCCTCACTGAGATGCTTAAGCTGAGAAATACACTTTATCCATAAATTATAATGCACATTGGACATGAAATGGACACTTGACTATGGGTGGAAAATTGGGTCAACTCAGTTCCTACTAGTTGATATTGGAGTTGAATTCATTTGAACAATGCTCCCTTTGAACTCTAAGGTGACTATTCTAGTCAATGAACACACATGGTCTTACTTGCATAGAGACATGTCATCCATCAGAGAAAATCTTCCACTTACAACCCCAATCTTGGATCTTTAGACTATCACATTTGGAGTTTGGACAAGTCTAATATCTTCACTAATAAGTCTTACCTAGAATCCTTCAGGCCCAATCTCCCTACTGTGAGTTGGTCATAGCTTATTTAGAGCAAGATAATAGCTCCTAAAGCTTCCACTATCTCCTGGTTAGCTATCAAAGGACTTTTATAAAACAAGGATAGATTTGTTAACAAACCAAATTAGCTTTGCCTCTTATGCCAAGAGGTACCTTAATCAATTCCTCACAAGTTCTTTCAGTGTTCATACTTACAATCCATCTGGTCTAAGATCCATCATGCCCTTAATTTTCTTATACTGCTAAAGAAAAGCACCATATTATACTACAGGTAAAAAATTGGATGATTCAGTTAGCTAATGATTCTATTGTACTCCAAACAACTTTTAACTTTTGTGTTAGTTCCATATGGAGTGAAAGGAAAATCAAGGCTCATGAAAAACCTCAAACTGACAAGAACTTGGCAGCTAACCATCTTTTTATCTAGATAAGGGAAATACTCCTTGCTAATAATTGTCACTCAAAAAGTAAAAATATACACTGATCGCAACGGTCTGCAACTCAAAACGATGAACACCCCCTATTCAACAAACCACCCAACACGATGGCTATGCGGCCACAAAAGTTCAAATCAGAGAAAGGGATGAAGATCCCCCCCCCCCCTCCTGTTG
>JANZLH020000274.1:61491-80305 GCA_026770325.2 Erythroxylum fimbriatum
TTAGGTTGCCAAATAAGAATATGAAATATGATCCTATTGATTATGAATCTATAAACAATCTTGATTTTTGGATCATTGAAAGCGATGGATCCCCAGAGCTTGGTGAGAAAGATCTTGAAAATGCTATTTATCAGGAAAATTCAATTTCAATAATTGATGAAGCACCACATCAACATAAAGGTTATTATTAATTTACTTTGTAATAGAATATTAAAGACTAGATATATTATTTCCAAGTGTAATTTTTTCTAATATTGTTTATTACGAAATTAGGTGATGAAGAAATTGCTAAACAACCAAATTTGAAATCTGTTAAAGATGTTCATATTGGCAATGATAAAGGACCATTTGATTTTGATGATTTCAACTTGAATGAATATTATGATTAGTGATCTTTTTTATATCTTTTTGATGAAATATGACTAATGAGCTTTGTTATCTTATTTTGTGTTGTGTTGGTGAACTTAAAAAAAATACTTGTATGTTTTGAAGTTTGAAGGTTTAAGTTAAGTTTACAATTAGATAAATAATTAAATAGTATGCTTAAAAATTATCTTATATATATAATATATAAAATAAAATTTTATATATTTATTAGTCATCGGTTCGATCACAGTTGAATTCCGGTTGAACCTTTGACTCTTGAATCAGTTGCTTCTTTGGTTCAGTTACCGGTCCAGTTTTTAAAACATTGCCTTTACCTTATTCATCTAGACATTCAGGTCGCCCATTAAAAAAGTTTCTCAATTTTTGTATCGTCCTACATATATTCACTGAAGTGTGATCAAGCACATTTATGGTATCTTCAGTCCACTCCTTCTTAAGGTATCTCCTTTAGGCCCTTTTTACTTACGTTATACGCCTATTGTGATATTGATTGGGCTGGATATCCCGATAATCGTTACTCTATATCTAGTACTATATTTTTATTAACCTTAATATTATTTCCTAGAGTGCCAAGAAATAACCTAATGTTGTCTAGTCCAACACTAAAGCTAAATATTGTATTATTGCTCTTATT
Source organism: Erythroxylum fimbriatum (assembly GCA_026770325.2). Classification (NCBI taxonomy): domain Eukaryota; kingdom Viridiplantae; phylum Streptophyta; class Magnoliopsida; order Malpighiales; family Erythroxylaceae; genus Erythroxylum; species Erythroxylum fimbriatum. The sequence goes on from JANZLH020000274.1 coordinate 62,513, forward strand.
GCTATAGGACTCTATTGAGACTAAAAACTCAATTAAATAAATATTTTTAGAAAATTTAAAAACAAAACAAATTAAGAATTTTTTTAATCTACAATCAAACATATAGGTTAATTATTTACATATTAATCAACTTGAATTGATTGATTTGATTTAGCTTTTAAAATCATTAGTAAATATGATTCTTCTCACAATCTAGTCATTGATATAAATTAACAATTAGAAGCCAATCTAAATCACATAAACTTGGCTACACTCATAATTTAAAGAAAATCTTAAATTATTTTTAGTTAAAAAAGGAAACAAATTAATTTATTAAAAAACTAGTTGGATAAGAATGAACTCTTAAATAATAAAAGAAGAGAAGTCATTCTAATATAAATATAACATACTTCACAATAATGATATGCGTTCGCAACTTATTTTATGTTAAAAAAGAATTTAGAAAGTGATTAATATATATATATATATATGTATATCTTAATTTTATTATTTTGTTTGGAATTTTTTAAAATTGAGAAAAGTAATTAATAATATGGTTATGTATTTATTTGTCTTTTAATTTATTTTTCATACTAATTTTATATTTTAAGTCTTATGTTAAATGAATTAATCTATTTATATTGGACTACAGTGTCGGATAATAGCCTTAATGTAATCTTTTTGTTCATAAATGTATGTGTAGTTGTAAAAATGTCAAATTGACATTTAAATTTTTTTACTTTGCAACAAATTAGAATAAAATAAAAATGATAACTCACTTTACGGTGAAAAATGAATAATATTCCTGTATACTCTAAATTATTAGTTGATAAATTATGGCCCATGCATGATTTATAATTAAATTTTTGTATGTTTTCAAATAAAAGCACAAACTTTTATTCACTTATTTTTTAAAATAGAGTAAAAGATATTAATATAGTTCTATGACTTTCATTAAAATTAAATGTGATCTGTAAAATCTCATAATAGCAAATATTTTATGACAATTTTGAAATAAGTCATTTTATTATTTTTTGTTAATTTTTATTCACATGACAATTATTAAATAAGTGATAATACCATATTAATAGAAGAGCTTCTGTTAAGTATATTAAATTACTTTAATAAAAATTACTATATGATTAATATATTAGAAGAAGCATTTTTTAATTAAAAAATATGATAATTCTCTGAACATTGTCATCTACGAATAATTAATAAAGTAGTATTTTCTGAAAATAATTTCATAAAATGCTTTTAAAAGTTTTTTTTGAGGGGGTGCTTTTTTAAGTTTTTATCAAATATTTTTAAATAATAAAAATTACTCAAATAATTAAAATTATTAGGAAAGTTTTTATTTTCAATTTGAAATAAAATCAGATTGTTAATACTTAATACAGCATCGTTTAGATGATTTCCTTACGAACTAATTAGTCACGGTTTATTAATTTTCTCCGATCACAACATCAAGAAATTGTGACAGACAGGAACTCCATTTTAAGTATTCGCACTTCCTCTCTCGATCCCATCCCCTTGTGCTTCTCAAGGCCTGGCTCCGCATTAGAAGATTCAAACAGCGAGAGAGTGTTAGAGAGAGAAACCAATACTTCCCTAGAGAAAACGAAGGAGAAAAGGATCGATACTTGAAACCTCATTCATGCTGATATTAACAGGTAACAAATTTCAAATTCTATTTCTCAATCTCTTTGCTTGAAAAATCATGAATTTTAGAGACCCTTTTCCTTCTGGAAAATCGAATTGGGAAAAGAAACACCCAATTTTGAAGCCATCCCGTGTGAGTTGGAGTTTCGTTATCATATTATTGGGAAAAAGAAAAAAATTGTGGCGTAATTCTGTTGGGCTGTCTGTTTAGCATGTTTCACTCTCCTTCACCTACCAACACTACATTTTGTTATCCACTGCTTTAAACTCGTATCTCAAACATTTGCTTTGGCTTTCAGTTTAGTTTATCTCAATCTGCATTTGGCTAGATTTTGTTTCTTTCTTTTGTTCTTTTCTCACTTCGCCTGACGTGAGATCATACGCTCTGTTTGAGGCGGTGTTATATAGTTCTGGTAACGTGTTGTTGGTCTGAATTATGTCAGAATTTTGAGGAGCCCATAATTGAAGACGCCCTTCCGGTTATTTGAATCTGGGTGGTAAATTAGAAGTGGGGTTTAAAGGATGTGGATCATGTGGAGAATTTGGGCTTGAATTTTGTATGCGAAGTGAGTGCAGTAGGAGAAAATGGACATGGCTGATGCAGAGGGTTTAATCGAGGCTGCTGGGAATAGATTTACTTCTGTGGAATTGATTGGCAGAGGCTCCTTTGGTGATGTCTATAAAGCGTAAGTGTTCACAGCTTGAATGTAGCCATTGTTTTGGTAAAAGAATAGAGCCATTTATTGTCATATACAACTTCTTGTGCTGCTAACATTTATTGAATACCTTATACAAGATATAAGAGGTTCTCTTTTTTTAATCCCTTTAACAATGTAAAAGTTTGATTTTTGCAACTTAGAACTGAGTGCATCTATATAAACACTGACTAATGACACAACTACACGGTAGGGTCTCTATTTTATGATGTGCTGGAGTTCCAGACATTTCTCCATTTGGTTTCTTTCCCTCCATTTCTTGAGCTTTGATCTGGATGCTCGTGCATCACTTTTTTTTTTCTGAATTAGGGAAAGGTCTTTTAGTGCTGCACTATATGACAAATTGAAGTTAACAAGTGGTTCCTGAATGTTTTCTCTGCATTATTGGGATGTTCGGTCTCAAACAGTAGAATTAATAATATTGCTTGTATGAACTATGAACAAAAAATTTCATGGGGCCAATATGTTGTATGTAACACTTCTTATGATTTTTTTTTTCTGTGAGAAAGAAGTTACTCTATTCCAAATGCTTGGGGAAAAAATAAAATCAATGGTAAAAGGAAATTGTATAAAATGTGAAGTGCTATACGTCATATGGAAAGTTGAATATTATTGATGTTAATGTGATCGCACTTCTTATATGCAAAAGCAAGTTTCAGAGCAAAATTGGTGCAACAAATATGTCTTATTTTGGTTGGTCCTATCTGCTCAGAGGTTTCAGATGTTTGGGTTTTTCATGAAGTCATGGCCATTTGCTTTTCAAAACTAAGTTAGAACATGTTGCAGTATCTACTATTCTTGACAATAATCTCAAACATTGTGTGGCTGTGCAAAATTTTTTTGATCACTGGATGTTATAAAAGGCTTTCTTTTTTTTTTTCCCTTAACTGATGGTTATCATCCAATTTGGAGATTGCTTGCTGATCTTCTTCGCCCACTACCCTTCTTGGTTTGCAGGTATGACAAGGAGCTTGGCAAAGATGTTGCAATCAAGGTTATTGATCTCGAAGAATCGTAAGTATATAGAATTGGTTGGATAATGGCATATGCCTTTTTTTTTTTTTGGCTCTGTGCTATTAGAGGGAGTCTGACTATCAATTTTTAAGTCTTTTCAAACAAAAATGTATATCGGCTTCTCAGTCTTAACACTGTAATTGTTTGCGAAATCTCTCTGTGTATGTGTATATGCCTTTCTCTTTGCAGGAACACCTGGTCCTAGAGGAACTCAATGAATTGCAAATAACCAATATGTAGATAGGTTCCTCAAGCATCCAATTGTAGTTATATGGTAGCTTTTCCAACTTTTGTGTATAATTAGCCCAAGAGACTCCCAAAGACTATTTAAGGAACTGTGATATTAAAAAAAAAAAAAGGCTTGACTATGGTTTAAGGACTGGAAGAGTTCTCTCTGGATGAAACATCCATATATTGGTGATATGTTTGAATGATTTATTACGTAAATCACCCTTATTATTTGCTGAAAGCCATGTTACATTCTTGATGATGGACATTTCAAACCCTAGAAATTGATATGATATTCTTTGTTTCAGTTCTCATTCGGTATATAAGTATGAAACATTGACAAGTATGTTGCAGAGGGGAAAATAGAGAGGATTTTTTCTATTAAAAATTATTTGCAGTTTTTCAACATGTATGGTGTGCATTGTTATGTGGCAACTGAGATTAAAAGAAATTAGGTTTTCATGATCTTTTATGTTGCCAAATAAATTAGATTTCTGTTGTCTTGTGTTTTCCTTTGAAAGATATCGGCACGCAAGATTTTTAGAACATGCCTTTCTATCAGTTACATGCATGTTCTTGTCATCTATGCAACATTCTTATGATTGCAACTCTTTTTCTGTATCTGCAGTGAGGATGAAATTGATGACATTCAGAAGGTACTATCTCATACTCTTGGGCATCTAGCTTGTCGTGAACAGAACAAATACCTGATTATTGTGCTTATCTATTGACTTTGGTGCCAGGAAATTTCTGTGCTGTCCCAATGTCGGTCTCCATATATTACAGAGTATTATGGTTCCTATCTCCACCACACGAAACTGTGGATAATAATGGAGTACATGGCTGGTGGTTCCGTTGCTGACCTGGTAGGCTACATGTTTGATTTGTTTCTGTGTGGTGTATGAAGGTTAACTGTCTTTGGAGCATCTGAATAACTGGATTGATCTTGTTTTTAATCATAGAAGACGTCTTCATTCACAGTCTTTTGACCTATTCTCGAAGCTGTGCTCTTGTATTTGTAGTCATTCTTCAGAAAACTAATGCCAACTTCTGCTGCAGCTCCAGTCTGGTCCTCCATTGGATGAAATATCAATAGCTTGTATTTTACGTGACTTGTTGCATGCGATTGAGTATTTGCACAATGAAGGAAAAATTCACAGAGATATTAAAGGTATGTTCCTTTTGCATACTTGCATGTTGTTGTCCTTGGCAGTTGGCATTTTCTTTGAGCATACTGTCAGAATGACTTTTGCTGATGATGCACTTATTTGATATTGCCTTGCTGCATGCTCGTCCTATTTGTTTTTTACCCCTGTTCGTTGCATTAAGTTTCTTTCATTTATGACACACTATGCAATATTTGGGCAGCGGCGAACATTTTGCTCAGCGAGCATGGTGATGTTAAGGTATTTTCTGTTTTACAATGGGTTTATAAGAATTATATTATACAAAACTATGTTCAATCATACTCAAAATTTGCGTAAAATTTGGGTTCTGGTTTGTGCATTTATTTGACATTCCGAATTATCTTATGACTTTATGACAGGTTGCAGATTTTGGTGTTTCTGCTCAATTGACAAGAACTATATCTAGGAGAAAGGTAATACCTCTTCTGCAGACAAACTTATTTTTGTAACCATACAATAGACCTCTTACTAGGATAGTCCTGTGAATTTATTTCATTTTCAGCGAGGCCTTCTGTTTGAGGGACCTTTGCTTCTAATGTCAAACTGATCTTCACTGGCCTATCTATGCTTGTATGCATCTTTATTCAATGAAACATGCTGCATATGCTTTTGACCAAAATTATTGAAGCTATCTCAAATAATTGTGAACGCAAATTAGTGATTTCAGAAACCATAATAGATTTTCACCTTCATAGAACTTGACTTCACATTAATGCATGCTTACGAGGTAACTAAACAGAAGATAGTTGTTGTTAAGTGTGATAAATATCTCATATCGATTAGGAACAAGAGCATTACCAGCATTATATGGCTTTTAGCAATTCTTCCCCTTATGGTGCTTTTTGGAATGGAATTTGACCCACTATTATCATGGAATGTCTAGTCCTACAAACTTATTACTGGAAATGGCCATTCCCGGGCATAAGGGGAGCGTATTAAGTGTGATAAATATCCCACACTGAATAGGAAGAAATGAATTACAAGCTTTGTAAGGCTTGAGCAATCCTCCCTTTTTAAGGTGCCCTTGGGGTGGTGTTAGTTCTAGTTTTATCAGTTGTTTTGTTTGTGATTATTTCTGAACTACTATTGCCACATCAGACGATGACTTTTGAGGGATTTCTTTTCTATTACAATTTTCCTTTTTGCCTCTTCTTTAATATGCATTATAGGATCTGTTGAATGAATTGAATTAGCCAATCTTTTCATTCATCACTTGTCTTACTTTGCAATGTGATGATATTCAGATATGATTCAAGCGTCTGTTAAATATTGCACTAATTTAGTTAATAATTGCAGACTTTTGTAGGAACTCCATTCTGGATGGCTCCTGAGGTAATTCAGAATTCAGAAGGGTACAATGAAAAGGTATTATGACCTCTCTTGTTTTGGTTTGCGGGTAATTGTGTTACAATCTTGTATGCAATCTCCACTTCTCCCTTGTCTAACTTACAATCCATGTACATGATCACCTGAAGTCCTTACATAATGCAGGCAGATATCTGGTCTCTGGGGATAACTGCAATAGAAATGGCAAAAGGGGAGCCTCCACTTGCTGATCTTCATCCAATGAGGGTCCTTTTTATCATACCTAGAGAAAATCCACCACAGGTTCTCATTATTATTTTTTAATTTCTTTAGGGGTTGGTTTTGCCTGATTAAATACTCGTAAAGTACCATTGTTCACTGCTCGAAAATTGCGTTCCTGCTGCAGCTAGATGAGCATTTTTCTCGTGTTATGAAAGACTTCGTGTCATTATGTTTAAAGAAACTTCCTGCCGAGGCAAGTTTACACTCCTTTTACTTAATTTCTCCCTCTTCATAAATACTAATTTTCCATGAGAGTGGAGATGTGATGAATTGAATGTATAAATGCCTGTTCTTGGGATATGTTTTGTGAATTGGGAATTTTAGCATTTCAAGGGAATATGGTTGGCATGAGCACAATTAAATATTCCAATTACATTACTTGGGAATTAAATTTAGGTTATTAGATGTAAGGTAGGCCAACGATCTCGACAAATATGCTAAACTAAATTGGTAATTGTTTGGATTGCTGCTGATTGATACCAACTCACAGCCATATATTGAACAATTCAAGCTGCAAAGTATATTGGAAAGTGATTTGAGAAATGTGGGCAGGAAATGGATGTCTTTTCTTCAATTTTAGTGGCTGAACACAGAAGTATTTATTTAGCTGTTGAAATTACAAATTAGTAACACTTGGGATTATTGGGATTGGATTTGTCAACATGTCCTTTCGCTGTAGACATTCATAAAGCCTTATTCTGGTGAGAGAATTTCAAAGTTAATTGAGGCACATGAGCAAAAAGACAGTGAGTTTCTGAGAAGATACTACCAAATTGACTTGTTTAAATTAGGAGTTGCGCTGAATTACAGTGGTCAATCCATGGTGGAGTTCTAGTTGTATAGAGATTGCTTTTGAAGTATCTTAGATTATTTTATTTGGAAGAAGTCCATCAGTGTCATTTTCCCCTGCCAATTACGAGGTGTGGACTTCAATGGGCTTGTTAGGTATCCCATTTGATTTTACAGTTATAACAGAAATTTATTAGATATTTGAAGCAGTGTGGGATTATTCTTTACCCAATTTTTGCTTAACTAATGTGGCTGGCCTGTTTGCATTGCTGAATAGTCATTCTTCATTCCTCCTGTGGAGTTTTATAGTTGGATTTTTTTTCTCTTGGAACAATTTTAAAGATATGGGTGAGAAGAATCCCTCCTTCCAACTTGTGAACTCAGTTTTACAACACAAAGTATATAAAAAAGGAAAACAAACCCTTCACTCACCTGTTTGGTTTTTTGCTCGGGGATTATTTCTTAATGTGGACAACTGGTTTACTGTAGTCATGTCCTAACTGCTTTTTGGTTGGGATCCCTTGACTGAAACTACTTTTATGGCTCTGGAGCCAATGTATAGAAAGTTTGGAGATTGTTTAGGTCATTTGACGCCAAGCACAATTGTTATCTTTTGTTTACTTTCAAGGTATATTGAACCTGTGACATTACTTTTCCACCTGTATGCACTTAGTGGTCATATTTTATTCCCCTTCATGATAGGAGATCGTGTAAAGTTTGAAGAAAGTCTTTCCTAGTGAATTGCGAGCGCTTACTACTCCTTAGGAAGTCCTGTTAGTCACTACCAGATCTTTTGATCTTCTTAACATGGATATTTACTAACTAAACTCCGATTTTCAGAGGCCAAGCGCTAAGGAACTCTTGAAGCATCGTTTTATTAGAAATCCCAGAAAGAGCCCAAGGCTTTTGGAAAGGATAAGGTGCGAATTTCTGCTGTAGAGTAATTCTGCTTTAACTGTTTTGCAAGATGCTTTTTATGTTAAATGATTCAAGTCATTATTTCTGACATATAACTGGTTCTAGTATATAATGTTAGAAAGGGTCTTAAAACATTGTATCTTGTACCGTTTCTCCTGGAAAAATTCCTGATACTTTTTTTTTTTTAAATTGAAAATTTCCTGATACTTCTTTGAGTTAGCTACAGAATTATGGTTCTTGTCACATGGATTAAAACATATTATTTATACCCATGCAATCTTACAGAGAGCGTCCCAAATACCAAATAAAAGATGCTGAAACCCCCAGGAATGGTTCAAATGCTATTGGTGAGACGTCTGGTACAGTGAAGGTGATACGAGATGTAAAGGCTGAAGGAACCGTGCATGCTAGGTTGGTTGAGTTTGTTTGCTATCAGATTTTTTCAATTTTTTGTTGTCTTTCAGACTGACATTTGTGAATCTTAGCAGTCAGGGGAAAATCCTGAAAAATGCTGGATGGGATTTCAGTATTGGTGGATCACAGGGTACCGGAACAATTAGAAGTGCTGGAAGACCACCTCAGATTGGAGAGAAGAAGTCAGAATTTTCACACAATAGGGTTAGCCAAAGAAGATATTTTGAGAGTGGAAACCATTTGTCGTCCATCCATGGAAATGCTCATCAGGAATCTCCAGAGATTACTTTTGCTAAAGATGCTCGAGATTCATATGATGATGAACATCAAAATAATTTCAATGATGATGTATGCCTTTTTACGCTCTTTTTCTCATGATTTTTTTTCATCTCTTACATATTGGGTCCTGAATTCGCAAAGTTTACCTTTTATGGGTTAAGAGTTGAGCAATGTTGTTGAAGAAAAAAGAAAGATAAAAATGAGTTAAAGGAGGGTGAAGGGGGTGGGTGAAGGATTTGAGGAATTCATAAGTTGTCTTCTCTTCAATGTTGGGTTAACTGGCCTATCAATGCTCTTAGGGAAGATGACATGTTTAGTCCTCCATGGTGCTTCCACCTTCATTATAACACAATAGTGATCTGGTGAAAGTAAATTCCATTGCTCAGTCATAAAATTTAGGGTTAATTCAATTGCTTAGTCGTAGAATTTAGGGTTACATTTCTTAAGTTGAATTTATGGTTTTAACTGCCAGGATGAAGTAAGCGGGACCGGAACTGTTGTCATTAGGAGTCCCAGAGGGTATCAGTCGTCAGCTGTGTTCCGAGATCAGGGCAGTCAGGTATCATTTGTCCTCCCAAGAGTTGAAAATGCCTGTTCATTTCTTTCAGCTCTGCTTACCCATTTATTCCATTATTGTTAATTTTCTGTGCAGTCTGGCAACGTGTATGCTTCTCTTGAAGATGCTTCTACCAGTGGAACTGTTGTTTTCCGTAGCCAACATGATGAATCCGATTTCCCTCGGACTCCTAAATCCAGATTAGGAATACAAGAGAGAACCTCAAGTTCCTCATTGGAGGACAGTGCATTGAATCTTGCTGAGGTTAGTCCTACTACTTATGTGCAAATGACTTACGTTATAAGCTGAATCCTAAGTGTTGAACCATTCTAGCACATCACGAAACAAATAAAGTGTTTGGGTTGAGTGATTTTTCAATGAATGGGCTTCTTGTAACTGCTAAAGTTACCATATGGATCATTCTTAAGTCTCACCCAACAGCTTGAGCTAATTGTTAAATGTCTTGATGGCAATAATTAACAAAACATTATGGGCAATTGATGATGTTACAGCTTGGATAACTTTTTTTATGATGCGGCTAGTAATTGATTGTTTGCTTTAAATTTGAAATGCAATTTGATACAGTTTTCTTGAGCCATACTTTTGTAAATCAAGTCTTTGACCTTTTCCTTATTTTTTCTTTTTATCTTTTTTCTTTTACTTATGTTGAGAAAATCTTTGACTGATACCTGTCCAGGCAAAAGCTGCATTTCAAGGAGGTCTGCAGAAGGGAAATATTAGGGGAAGATCTGCAGTGAGCAAGCTAAATAATGATGGCCATGAAAATAAAAGAAGAGAGCAAATGACAAATAGCTCTGATTCTTCTAGGTGTATATTATTGATACATCTGTAACTTTTGGCTTGAGAAGATGGAGTTAGTTCATTGTTGTTTATTAATGAGAAATTCTCTGTTGCAGAAATTCTCATGACTACTTTGATGCACCGAAAGTACTCTCAAGATCACGTCAATTGAGAGAAGATGAAGAAAGTGCAAGAATAGCATCATCTACGGCCCCTTTGTCTGTTTTGCTTATCCCATCTGTAAAAGAGGTAAACATTCAGAAACAGATCCATGCAATTCCTCATGGTAATGTTGAGATATTTTTTCTCAAATCATCTTCACGGATTTTGAAGAGCTGCTTTTAGATGCAAACTTGTTCTTGTACAAAATAGTGTTCCTGATGCTAGTTTGATAGTTGTTTAGATGGTAGTTGTTTAGATGAACTTCAAGCTTGACTATCTACGTCATAGAAACTAAAGCCCTCAAAGTTTCATCAGTATAATGTGTATGAGCTGTATATAGATGGTTAGGACTGACTATAGGGAAAGATATTCAGAGCTCATCACAGTAAAAGTTCCTGGTCAGCATAATGGGTTTGACAATAAATGACTAACTGACAGGACTAATTCATGGCCTTGGTGCTCTGCATAGCTTTTGGATATGCTGCCAAGAGTTTGTTTTTGGTCCTTGTAAGCCAGGATTGTAACATCTGCAAATTATTTCGTGTCAACCTATCTTGCCCTACAATTTTTAATGTATTTACTTATCTTTTTCTGATGACTTATTATTAAATAGTAACTTAGTGCTGTGGGAAGTCTTTTTCTGATGACTTATTATTAAATAGTAACTTAGTGCTGTGGGATACATGCTCTTAGTTGTATTATCTTCTTGTTGGCTAGCTCTGTGCATTAGCTTCTTATAGTTTGATGTGTACAATGTAGGCAGTTGCTGATGATTCAGAAGGATCGGTTGTGAAAGCAGTTACTAGTGCATTAGTAAATATGGAGCGGAAGAAGCCTGGATCTTGTGATGTCCTTGTCAGAAATTTGCTTCAACAATTAGCAAGGTTCTAAGAAGTTTACATAAAGTTAAAAGAAAATTGCCTTTTTATTTGCGTTTTACTACTAGTGCCTTCTTATGATGTCAATTGAAGTAATATAGGTTAAGCTGCTGAAGAAAGGTAATTTTTTGCAGCTCCAAGGAGCCTTCAATGAAAGATTTACAGGAGCTTGCTGCTCTCCTGTTCACCAGGATCAAGACACCTCATGAAGGGACACAACATTTAAACTCTGAAACTGATACCAGAAAAAAGCAACAAGTCAAAGATTTTACTTCAAATGCCAATATGAGTCCCCTTGCGAGGTTTTTACTATCAAGGTTAGTCTATATTTCAAGCTTGAGCATTTTGGTTTTCAAAATGGGGAAAATGTGAATGCTTCCTGCTCCATGAGCAGCTGTGGCATATAAGAAATTTTGCCTATTTGTCTATTTTTCCTTTTTTGATTGTGATCGAGTAAACTTCTTTTTACTTTTACATGTACGTTTAGGGGACATTAACCCCAGACAAGTTGTTGATTATGACATTAGAGCAACCCTCAATTAAATGGACCAAAACACACTTGCCATCTTTCACACAAGTGAACAAAAAATATCCTTATGAACATGCACAATCATAGCCTGACGCTTCCTGTAACCCAATTGAAGATTTGAATCTCAGAATACGTCTTGTAAGCACTTATTCTTGAAAATTGTTGTTTTCTGAATTGATCATTTGTCTGAATGTAGATGGCAAGGGCACGTTTCACGGGATGCCAATTCAAATTGAATGATGAGATTGGAGTCGGATAACATATTTATTTTGTAGCAATGTCAACTGGTGATGCATTCTTTCAGATATGATGATGTACATATCATTGTAAGAAATTGGCTTGCCGTATTACCATTATTTTCCTTCTCTACAGTTTTGTCTTTATTTATTTTGCAACATACGAATGAATTTCTGTGTAATTAGATGGCTTGTCGATTTTATAAACATACAAGTTTGATGACCACTAATTGTATTTATTAGTGATTTCTGGGACTCAAATTTTGTTTATTATAGTCTATTGATTTTGCTATTCAATTATATTAACTTCATATGATGGAATCGGAAAGCTTACCCTACCTGAAACCCACATTACCGGTCCTTCAGTTTTAATTCCTCTCTGATCTTAATGCGCCTTAATTTCAGAAAATCAATTCAATTAATCAGAATTTTGATTAAAGTATAGTACTCAATCTATTCGAGTTCTGCCACAAAGCTGGGAATGGATAAAAACATGCATGTCAGCAGTAGGGTAACGTTAAAAGTTAAAAAAGAGAAGAGTTTTTTCTATATATCTCTGTGTGTTTTAAAAATGATAAAACATTTTATTATCGATTGCTTAGTAACATTTCAATTCCATTTTATTACGTATTTTTGATATGATTATATATAAGAGGAATAATATGAAAGCCATCGAGTTTGCTAGCACTGCAATTACAATTAAATAGAATCGAAAGTTAAAAATGTTGTTTGTGATCTTATAAGTACTCATATATGAATTAATTTAGAAAAAAAGGTAAAAAATATCCATTTTGTGAAAAATTAGGGAAATATAATTGAAATTATGTTTAAATATCGAACCTTGAGTGATTATGTGAGCTAGAAAGACAAATATTTTATCAAATACTAACTGGAAGATCTATCCAAGCTACATACAATAAGGGATCCGCGTCAGATGATCAGACTCAAGCTAAAGAAATTTATAGCATCGTTTCATACAAGATCAAAAATCAACTGCATATTGCCCTTCTCATTCCACTGGCAAGAGGTTATAAACAGTACTCGGATATCTCCCAACTTCAAGATGGGGGCAACATATATAAAGCTGATCTAGTTGCTCAATCGAGTAAACTGTTACAAAACTTGAGCCCTCTCATCTCTCTCATTAATTTGCACTAGTTGGCTTCATCATCTCCTTCGAGATGGTTGCTTTGCAGGAGTTAGCTTTCTGAAGGCCGCATGCAGAATCATAACTGAAGAGAATGCAGAAACCAAAACTCATGTAAAGGAAAACAGAAGTTATTGAATGAAAAAGATTGGTCTTGCAGATCCAAGTCATAATTGGAAACGAGTGAAAAACAGTTGACCAGTACTATGTCAATGCTTGATTACTGATTTCCTGATATAGAGCAAGTATAAGTGTATAAATAGAGAGCTTGTAAATAATATATGGTGCAAGTAATTGGTTATGAACCCTAGCCGACATCTCCCTTTCTATAAGCCTGAGTTTCTAACCCTAGCCACCACCCTTCCTTCTAAATCCTAAGCTCCAACTAGACTCCTTTTCTTAGTAAACCATGATTAGAAAAAAAAAAATCAAAACCTACTTCCGAAATAGGATTAGTTCGAAGAATGTGAACCTCACGCTGCAAATCACTACCGTAAAGCTAGGTAGACTAATTATTTTGCATTGAGAGCATCTTGCAAGAGAATAAAATATTTATCTTCTGTCAATTTAAAGAATATAAGCTTTGTATGTGTTTTGCGCCTTTTCTGCACATCCTAAAGGCAATTTAGAACCAACGAGCTTATTGCTAGATTGGCCTCCAGAATCGACAGTATAAAATAGGTAGTAGCAAGCAAATCCAGCAAAATATTTATTATTACCTGCATAACTGACAGCAAATGCATAAAAGAGAGCCATCTGGACGTTTAAGAGTATTAGAATAACCGCAGTTGCTGCAATGATGAGACAATACAGTCAAGCAAGCAAAGAAAATAATTGTCACTGTCCACCACTATCTTGCTACTGCCCTTGATTAAACATCACAGAACAGAGTCCCCAATAAATCCACACAAGTCCCAAAACATAAGGAAAATAATAAAAAGGGACTGAAGGTGATTCTCAATTGGTGCAATTGAAATAATCAGCAAGACATAACCCGTTTGAAGCAAGAATTCCTCACATGAAATAACGACGAAAATGCCTTTTCTATAACTGGCAGGCACATACTAAAGGTGTTCAAAACATAACGTTCCAACAGTTCCCAATTGCAACTTATGGATACATAACTCCTTTCATGGTATGTAATAAATAACCAGTCAAATCAACAGCATAATTCTGACAATTTATTTAGTCATTTCCATGTTACAATTAAGCTTGCGAAACATCAACAAGAGATAGTGTAAACGTAAGGAAAGACAAGATGATGGATAGACCAAATAAAAATGGTTTAGTATTACAGAAATTGCTGGAAGATATAGCATTGCTGTAAATTTGACTCTCACAATTTTGCTATGCATTATGAGTGGAACAGGATTATCTTCCCAGTGTAATGACATTTCCCCATTCTCATGGTCTTTGACTTTTCTTCCGCTCCCAAACCCAAGTCAAGCTACTGTTTCTTAAACAATATCGTATTTCTAATGGATCTACCAAGATGCCACCCTAGTCCCAATAGTAGAGGTAGTTTCCTTTATTTAGCTTCCCTGATCATAATTAGGTGTTCAACTAATATGTTCTATCCATACAAGTCCGACATTGCTTATATACTCCTGCAGTTCACCTCTGAACCAAGCTGAAAAGTAAATCATACGAACAAAATTTTTGCAAAATATCAGTCACCTATCAAGTTAACAGCTGAAGTTGCAACCACAAAAGAAGATCAAAACCATTTCTGGCCAATGTTCCTTTAGAGCAGTCTGCTATTCCTACTTTGCACACTGGAATCGTTTATCTACACAAGTTCAAAGCTACATATCTTACAGTTACTATAGGACCCTCTGAGAAGAAGGACCAAGAAAAAATCATTTAACTTTGAGAGCCAAATCGACTGAGGAAAATGACCCACTCACCACACTGAGCAGCACGAACCAAAACATGGCGGATCATGGGGTACCGATCCCATCCCCATTTATCGCTACAGAACTTAAAAGTATCCCATACTGCCAAACTTGATACCAGTCCAATCAGAGCAAGTGGCATTTGATACCTAAAACAGCAACATCATTCACCAAGTCATTGGAACAGACAGATAAGAAGTTGTTCATATGTCATGTCCAAAAAACAACAATTTAGATCCTTCCCCTCAATTTAGCCCAACCCCACACTTATCCTGGTTGATATACAACAAATGGAACACGAAAACAAGACCCACATTGATTTTTGTTTACTATATCTTGTATCAAATTGAAGTAGCACCTCATTCCACAATCTATAAATATTTCATAGCATTTCCTCAATTTTCATCCGAAACCAAACATATAACCACTAAACTCGCACATAAACATAAATACATGTAAAGAGATAGAGAGAGAGAGAGGGTACAATACAGAGTACAAGCAAAGAAGAGAATGAAGAGAGAAGCGTAATTTCTAGCATAACGCTTGACATTTTCATGAACACGAAGCCTGGCCTGGTGAGAACCGCACGGCAACGAATAGGACCCACAATCCCCAAAAAACGAGCGAGTCCAAGAAGGAGTTTGGACGGAGAAGTCATCGGTGGTGAGCTTAGAGAAGGGATTGAGAGTGAAGACAGAGAGCAAAGTAAGGACATGAGAAAATAAAGAAACGAAGAAGCCACCAGTTACGCTAGTAGTTGAAGTGGCGGTATCGGAGTGGGTGGTGGAGGCAGCGTTGGTGGTAGCGGCCGCGGCCGTGCTGGTGGTGGAGGTTTGGTCGAGAATTTCGAGGTAGCCGGAGTCTCGGAGCCACGACTCGAAGGCGGGGTCTGGGACGGTAAGAGATAGTGGGTTGCCTGAGAATACCATTTTCCCAACCACCGTTTGTCACTTGACCCCGTTAAAGTGACAATTATAAATAAGTGACAATTATTAAATTAAATAAGAATGTTATTATTTTGAGATAAATAAATATATAAAAGGAAGAAATCACGAAAGATAGTTTACGAGCCCAGCCCAACAAGTTTCTTTTAGGCCTTTGGAAGCACCATCATACCTATGATAGCAAGAGCCCAGCCCAATAAGTTTAGTTTAGTCTAGACCTTTCGAAATTGATGTAAATAAAAAAAGGCATCAGATCTTCTATCCCAAATATTTCGTTTCAATCATGTTTTCATTTCAAAAAACATAAAACGACGTATACCCCGTTTCAATCTTATTTTCACCTCAAAAAAATTAAAACGATGTCATTTTGGGGCAAGAATGTTAGGGATTAATGCAGAAATCAAGTAAGTTTGTTAGTCATGTTAGTTCCATTTTACTAGTGTTTATTACTTAGTCAAAAGTTAGATACTTGGTGTCCTGATTTTTTGGTTTGTTATTGTGACTTTCTGATTTTAGAAAGCATTTTCTAAATGTGCTTGTCATTGTTTTGATTTTTGATTTTCTGTTATCTTTTCTACTTGTATTTAAAGAGACACGAGTTGAATAAACATTATCTTGGGTGCCTTTTAGTAGTTTGATAAAATTTTTGTGTGAGAACTTTGTTCTGTTTTTGTCCACCCACTCTCTTTCTTTACATCTGGTATCAGAGCCTTCTTTTAGGCCTATGCAAAGTCTTGTGATGGCTAACATATCAAATGGAGTGAACATTTCACAACCTGCCATTCTAATTTTTCAGGGTAGCAACTATGACGTTTAAAGTACAAAGATAAAAACTCTCTTTATCTCCCAAGATCTATGGGAGTTAGTGGAGAAAGGCTATACTGAAGAAAGTGTAGCAGCAGATAACCTTAAAGAGATGAGAAAGAGAGACGCTAAGGCTCTTTTCTTCATTCAATAGGCTATAGATGATGCAATTTTCTCTTCTCGAATTTCTACAGCAACAAAGGCAAGAGATTCTTGGGATGCACTTAAGAATGGATACCGAGGCACAGAGAAAGTGCTTATAGTCAAGCATTAGACACTTCGTAGGAAGTTCGAAAGCTTCATTATGAAAAATGAAGATTCTATTCATGAATATTCCAACAATCTTATAGAAATAGTTAATCAGATAAGAAAGTATGGTGAGCAGGTGTCTGATCAAAAGGTTGTTGAAAAAATATTGTGGAGTTTGTCCCAAGAATATGAATCTGTTATTGCTGTCATAGAAGCATCAAAAGACTTAATTATCTTAACTGTTGATGAGCTTTTAGGTTCCTTACAATCCCATGAAGATAGGATGAAAAGCTATTAGAAGAGTTCTACCGAGAAGGCTTTTAAGACAAAGATGCAAGTTTTTAAAGGCAATAAAGTTGTCTATGAGCATAGGAACAACAACAACCAGCTTGGAGGATATTCTTTTCGAGGAAGAAGAGAAGGCAGAAGAAATAGAGGAGGTGGACGATCAAATGGCATAAGTCAACATTCAAATGAATACACAGTAAAGAAGAAACTCAAAATCGTAAGTTTAAGTGTTACTATTGTGATAGACCTGATCATATAGAAAAATGTTGTCGATTAAAAGAAAGAGATGAAAAACAAGCAAATTTTGCAGAAGAAAAAGATAAAGATGAGTTTGAAAGTTTATTTCTTGCTTCTTTCACTACAAAAGAGTAAGATTATGGTTTATGGTATATGGATAGTAGCGGTGGTAATCACATGACTGCCAAACTCGAGGCATTTGTCAGCTTAGGGATGACAATGGGTTTTCAACCCGATCCATATCCGTACTACCCGACCCTAAAAAATGGATATGGATGTTAAAAAATGGGTTTT
>JANZLH020000275.1:37858-52488 GCA_026770325.2 Erythroxylum fimbriatum
CCCTTCAGTCCCTTTGTTGGGGTTCCTCAGCATTTGGTGGAATTGTTAGCTCCTACTTCAGTGGCTCTCTGGTTGATGCTTATGGTGTAAGGTATTTAAGGTGGACCTCGTGGCTTCTGTTTTGTAGTGCTAATGACACTTTATGAATCTTCCTGTGCTGCTTTTCAAATCTCAGGTTTGTTTTTGGTGTCACTGCATTGCTACCATTAATTACATCTGCAGTTGCTGTTCTTGTGAAAGAGCAGCGAGTGTGCAATCCAGCAAGAGGACTAAATCTTTCCTTGACTGACCCTGGATTCCTTGAAAGTTCAAAACAACATAGTATCCAGTTGTGGTATGCTATTAAGCAGCCCAATGTTTTTCTTCCAACTCTGTTTATTTTCCTGTGGCAGGCAACACCACATTCAGATTCTGCCATGTTCTACTTCACGTATGTTTAAACAGACAACTTTTTCCAAGATATTCAACTAATTAAGTTATTAACTTTTAGTTTCTTTTTTTTTAAATGACATTTCTTGCTTCATTATTGTTTCAGCACAAACAAGCTTGGTTTCACCCCTGAATTTCTTGGTCGTGTCAAGCTTGTTACCTCAATTGCATCATTGCTTGGGGTTGGACTTTACAATGGTTTTCTGAAAGATGTTCCTTTGCGGAAGATTTTTGTTGCTACTACTGTAACTGGTACAATACTTGGGATGACTCAGGTTTGTCTTGCAATTTACCAATTTAATGACTTGCCAGGAATAAATGTTTTATGGTTTTCATTTTTAATTTTTGGCTCAGGTTTTCCTTGTTACTGGATTAAACCGGCAATTTGGTATAAGCGATGAATGGTTCTCAATTGGAGATTCTTTGATTTTAACTGTTCTTGCTCAGGTAAGTGTAAAATTTATCAGATCTTTTGCTTAATAATCTTCTTGTACACTGTTTTTTCATGTTAGCTTCGATATAGTTTTTATCATGATATATGTTTAAACCCACGTTGGAATGCTTATCTTTGAAATGAATTTAAAGCACTTGATAGCTACACTTGAAGGATCTTTTATAGTTTTCTGGCAAATAACTGTAGGCTAGTTAGTTTCTTCCGACCTTACAAGCATGATGCCTGCAGTAACTTCAGTTGATTTTTTATATCTACATGCACGATGTGCTGTCTTAAAAATGCTTCTTTGAGCCTGGCAACTTCTTGATTTGTGCAGGTTATTTTGGCTATGTAATTTTTTGCATGAGCAGCAAAACTGATAACTTATTGTCTTTTTACAGGCTTCTTTCATGCCAGTTCTCGTGTTAGCAGCAAAATTATGTCCTGAAGGAATGGAAGCCACACTTTTTGCAACCCTCATGTCCGTATCGAATGGAGGGAGTGTACTTGGAGGGTTAATTGGTGCCGGTCTGACTCAAGTTTTCGGAATCACTAAGGACAACTTTGATAACTTGACGACATTGATTATACTCTGCAATCTCAGCTCGTTATTACCTTTGCCACTGCTAGGGCTTCTACCTGATGATACCTCTTCCCATGAGAATGCAGATATTGAGATGAAGTCAAATTGAACTTGACACGGTCTCCTCTTGCTTTTATTCATTGACATCTCTGTCGTTGGATCAGCCACCGACCTTTTAAAGCTTTCTGCATTAGTGTAGGTTGCAACATATAATAATCACAGGAGAAAAATGGAAGTGTTGATTATAGAGAAGTTGATCACATGCAATGGAATATATAGAAAAGGGGTTCTGGGTTTAGCAAGAAATGAGCACGGGCCTGTTTTTATTTGGGGTCATAGAGAGGGGTGTGTGCAGGTAGTCCTGCATCACGGTAAATCTTGGTCAGGTTGTAACCAGCAATAACCAGATGTTGAAGATATGGATGGGTTTCATATCTAGGAAGTAAACCGATTTTGTTGATATGAATGTAATATGAACACTTCTTGTACTCCTAAGAGGACATGCAAATAGGAATGACAAAACTAGCTTAGATTTGACTTGATTCGGTTTGAAGTCAATGGATTTTATATCTTGGAGGTAACTCGATTGTGTTAAATAAACACTTCCTTCCAAAAGGACAGTAATGCAAAGTAAAAGTGACAAATCAGTTCGATTTTGCCTATGGGCTTAGGATTATATGTTTTTAATGGGCCGGATCATGGGTCAGGTTCTTAGGCTTGAACTAGTCTAAGATTTAATTTTTTAAAATAAAACAATATTGTTTTGTTTAGAAAAGTTAGACCTCAAGCAGTCTATAGATTCAACTAAAAAAAAGTCGTTTTATATTTTTAATTTTAAAAAATTTGGTGAGACGGTCCCATTGTTATCCTTAATCAAGTTTCACATTAAGACCTAATAATTTATACTTGTTATAAGCAAATTTTTTATTCATGATTCGTCCATAAAAAATTATTATAATTGATGAAATTTTTATTATGACTGCTATAGCTAACAACTTATTATAATGTTTTTAAAAAGATAGTAATTTTGTAAAAATGTATACCTTTTTCTTTTAATTTATTAATTTAATTTTAAAGAGTCAATATTTGCTTTTTTCATACTGCATTAGATTATATTTATTAAGATTTTTACATAAAATTTTTACTTCTAATTTAACTGAAAAATAACATTAATTCAGTAAAATCAGACGTAACTTAGTTCAAACACCACTTGATTCTTTACCTTTAGATTAACACAACAACAATAATATTATGAGAGTCTACTAAAATATAAGGTCTAAAAAAAGTTAACAATAAGCAGTTTTATTCTTAAATAAAGAGTCGAGGGTTAGAACAGCTGGGACAAAAAAAAACATTGACCCAAAATTTAGGGGATGATTGGGCCCACATTATGGGGGAAGTCTATCTGACTAAGATTGTCCATAAAGAGTAAATCCACATGGTAGGGTAGGGTAGGGCAGGGTCCAAGTACTTATCCAATTGCATTTGTCACATCTGAAAATTAAGTATTTTCTTTTATATAAAAACTGCTTTTAGTAAAAAAATTTTTGACAAAATCCCAATTCACAACAGAAGCCTTGTGTATATTTCTGTTTTTGTCTCTGTCTTATGTTTAATTGGGATAACCAATTATTTCCCTATTTTTTAAATTGATTTTCTGATTCAATCTTCTTATTTTTACAAAATTATTTATATCTCTTTTTAATTCTTTATTTTAATTTTGAATTTTTATTTTTAAAATTTTATTTTTCTTTTTAAGGTTTCTAGTTAAAGGTAAGACTGCATATCACTAGATCTTTCCAAAGTTCACGTGTTAGCGAGATTCCAACTAAATGTTATTGTTGTTGCATAATATTTAATCAAGTGTTAGCGAGATTCCATGATGTTGCTGTTGTTGTATAATATTTAATCAACTTCTTACTTAGATATATATTTCTTAGGACTCATACAATCCAAAGTAAGGTATTAAAATAATAGTTGGGACCATTAATAAAAGTTTCAATATAATTAACTAGGCATTAAGATGTTTAGAAAGTAGTATTACTCAAAATTAAAAACAATAAACATTATTGTAAATTTATGGATATGGCTTTATTGCAGAGATAAAAAATAATTTTCAAATTGAGTTTATTTTTTTTCCATCTTTCTATAATGAATTATACATACGTAATAAATTTAATCTTCTATATTAATATTCTAGAGAGAATAATTAGCAAATTATCGTTCCAATAGTTCTTATGATTATTGCATTTAATAATGTCTAAATTACTCTTACAAATTATAAATTATTGTTTAATTCATAAAAATCATTAACATAATGACTTGCAAGTGCCACCATCCGAAGCAGCAATCTCATGGCTTTTTCTATATTATTGCACGAATGCCCCTAAGTAGACCCTAATAATCCACCTCTATAAGAACAGATGTATACTTGTAGTTTAGATGCTTACAGTTTTGGATTTTAGCCAACAACCAAAAGAGTTTTCACATGAGACTGAAAGGAAGGGAGTTGGTGTATAGCTCTTGTGCTTCCCAAATGATTGAGGCTAATGAGATACCAAAATTGGTTATATGTTGAATAATTACTAATATTATAAATACCCTTTTCGCTTAAACTCCTATGCTATATATAAACCCAACTTAGTTAACCAAGTATTCAAGTAAAATATGTATAGAAGTTCTATAATTTAACTTTGTAGTTGTGGATGGTATTGCTTGGTTTATTAATTATAACTTGAAATGATTGCCATAATGAGGCACAAAACCACATGGATTAGAGAACAAATGATGATTGATGATTAGGGTTTGTAGATATAATCAAGTAATAAGTGAAGGCACTTATTGGAGATTTCCAAACGAAAAATGCATAACTTTTGAGATCTAATTAATGGGACATAATGATTGGTTTAAGATGTTCATATGTGAGATTATTAGAACATGAATTTTAAGTTGAAATATGCTTTCCTATAATTAACTAAGATTTTTTTTATTACAACGGAGAAAAAACGAAACAAATTACATGACTAGTCTAGGGAGGCTAATTCCAACCATATCCTCTAGAAGGATTGAGATGCACCCTATAGGTGCATTATCAAAAGTGGTAATCTGAGCCTAAAGCTTACAACAAAGTTGACAAGCCAATCAGTACACCGATTTCCCTCCCTGTAAGTATGGTGAGGTAAGATTACTCACTTTTGAGTAAATAACTTGTTAATACCCATGATTAGGGGGTTGAGCGACATTGTTTGTTTAGTTGCGTCGGACAGGAGATTTATCACCATTAGAGAATCCATCTCTAGCTCCATGTGACGATAACCAATGTCCCAAGCTAGGTTCAGGTTGAAAAAAACTTCCCAAAGTTTTGCAGAGACAGAGGAGCACCAACCAATATTCTGTATAAAGTCGCCTAGCACCGGATTAGGTTTTTAAATGTTATAAGAAGTGTCAAATGATTGATAAGGATTAGGTTTGGGAGAGGAGAAAAAGAAAGAAGAAGTCTTTGGATGAAAGTTAAGTCATGCATGTGGGAAGCCATGTGAAGGGCATTAAAATTTTATAACAAACTCAACCCCCACACTACCAAGTCTTGTAGCATATAGGCTTGTGAATATGATAATAGGAGGAAGAAAACAAAAATCCCCCATGTGAGCAATCATGTTTTGGCCCTTGAACTTGTGGAGACTTGGCTAAATCCCACGTTGGCTTGGAATGATTTTCCAAAAGGAAGATTAAAAATTCAACTTGTTACTACCTAATGTTCATTTCTAATGCATGAATCGCAAAGCATCAAGAACACTGATTCCGAAAGACCTTACAAAGAAAGGTGAAATCAAATCCTAAATATACTTCCCTCTGTAAGGGCGCCCCTGACGTGTGAGCTTTACACAGGGCTACGAGTTGGGTAAACCCAAGTTGAACCTAATGGCTCTGATATCACTGAACCCCCTCATAAGACCTTACAAAGGAAGGTGGAACCAAATCCTAAATATAAGGGTAATTTAAATAATATTAATTATGATAGTTCTTTCAAAATTATGTTTTTTGGGATAGTAAATTAAATAGTGCTTTTTAAAGATTTGTAATTTAATGGTTTTTAAAAGAGATTTTTATTTTAATATCAATTTTTTAAAAATTTTAATTTAATGAGTAATCATTTAAAACTTGTATAGATCATATCAAAGATTGCTTTTGCTGATATAATATATTCACTAAATATTACGTGAATATTTATCTATTAATACGTCAACAAAAATAACATTTTGACTTGATTTGTACAAATTTTAAAAGATTAATATTAAATTAAAAATTTTCAAAAATATAAATATGTTATCCCTCAAAATTTATATCTTCTATCTCTTTGATGAAGATAAATTAATTCTCTCGTAATAGACATTTCAAAGAGAATGGATGGAGGTATTTTAAAGCAAATTGAATTTCCATGATATTGATATGTGACCCCCCAAGATCGGCGATGCTGATAAGAAAAAGCATTGTGGCCACTAGACGAATTGCAGGACCTCTACCGAACAAAGTCGTAAGCATGCCGTGGAAACACCACAATCACCAAACTTTGGCTTGGCCTCTGCTTGCAATTGCATTTTTAATCAATGCATGAGATGAGTCGCTTCAAGCCTAGCAACCCCACATGCTAGGCCGTGGCTTGTCTGTGTGTGGACCGACCATTAAGAAACTTAGTCAATACCTATGACTGCGGTTTTCCCAATTTCACACGGAAAAGACAATGCTCCTACATGTCCCAAATGCCTGTAAGCTTAGGTGGGGTGATGTTATGATCCCACTCGTTCTGAGTTTGGCTTTGTGTCGAAGGTGAATTTACCTTTTCGATGCGAACACTCCCAAGTTAGTTGTTCCGAGATTGTAATGCCCATCGCAAACGATGGTGAGTATTGAAGTTTTGTGCTAAAGTGAATGTGTTAAAAGGGGATACATTGAAGTAGCTAATTGATTAAGAGTGAAGATACATTAGAATCCTTAGTTAGGATTTTTACCTGAAATTCATAGCATGCAACAACATCAACCCGAAAACACCAAGTATATCTTAAGCATTGTTCATTCTCTTCACTGAGATTAACCAACTTAACAACAACAGGTTGTTTTGGTTCAATTCTTTTCCACTACAAACACAAGTTGTCGTGATGCTAACTTAGGTGTAATTACGTCGTTATTAATTAGGAAATCTAAGATAGATTTTCTTCGTACTTGTTTCCTATTTACCCTTTGATCATAACGTCACTCATGTGTAACTAGATCTTTAGTTGAACCTTCCTAACCCCTACGTATACTTCTTGGCGTTTTCTTCATTTCATTGACCGATTCTGCGTCAAGATTAGGTTTATTACTTTGACGCCTCGGAGTGGGGGCAGTTATTGAACGTTGTTTAGTAATCAAGTCGATGAGCAAATCTTCACGCCCATGCCCAAGACTTCTTATCGTGAAATCTCTACACATCTTAAAATGGCAATCAGTGAGTTAATTGTTGGATGTGTTCATCTTTCCGGCGTATAATTTCGTAACATTTGTTAGTGAATATATAAAACTAATTAGATAGGTCTTACACAACAGTTTAAATTACACAACAGTTTAACTTAATATGATATCAGAGTCTTTATAATCAAGTGGTCGTGAGTTCAAATGCTACCATCCACCTATTATCCAGCATAACGTAAAATGAGTATGTGCAAGTTTCAAGTCCAAAGAGCTTTCACTTGACGGAGTGTGTTAGTAAATATATAAAAATAATTAAGTTGGCCTCACACAACAACTTAAACTTTTGTGATAAAACGATCATTTAACAAGATTTAGATAATAATTATATTGAATTTTTTGTGATTTGATAACTTCATTTCAATTATAATTTTTAAAAATTATCATTTATTTTCTTATAGTTTTATCGTGTTATCACATAATTCATCATGTTATTTTGTTAGTTCTTTTATTTGTAATCCCAGAATAATATTATATTAAATTTTACTATTTTAATATTATATTATTTTGAGTGAAAAATAAGAAAAATTGACAAAATACAACAAACAAAATCGTGTAATAGTTATATCAATATCATAAGGAAGTACATGATATTACGAATATTCTAAGAGCTAAATTAAGGTATATAATGCTCCTCGCTTTGCAAGAGTTGAAAGAGGGTGATCGATTGTAAATCTTTTTATATTTTATAAGGAGATTGTTTTCGTGATTCGAACCTGTGACAAAATATTATAAATTTCATTACTATAATAAAAGAGATTAACTCTCTCGGTAGGATTTATAAGGGATATTATTGTATTATGTAACTCTCTTTTTTTTTCCGTTAAATGAAAATAACGTAGAGTCAGAAAGTTCTATTTTTCTATATTTTTAAGATATATTTGTTTTCTTTTATTAATATTAACAATTTTTTATCTAATATCATTTTATCTTCTTTCATTGATTTGTCAATTTGCTTCTATCACCTTTCTTGAAAATTGCAACAACGGCAAACCAACCCTTGTCTCCTGGACCACAAGTTCCAAACCATCAGCCACGAAACTGAAATGTGACAATTTCAAGACTCAACACATACAAAAAGGCACTTACGTGAGATTTAGATATTATGTAATAGTAAATATGTTTTATTATATTTATTTATAATTATCTTTTAAAAGGTTAACACTTTTTTAAAATGTCCCTATAATAGTTTTTAAGAAAAAGTTGATTACCATTTGCATTTGTTTTTCTTTAGTCTTCGTAGTTTGCACGTTAATGTTTGATTTTTATTTTTTAAAATTATTGTCTCTCATAATCACGTCATCTATATGTAAGATAATTTCACTCCGGTATTACTTCTTCCAAATCACTTGAAGTTAAGTTAGGTGAAAAGTGCTACATGAATATTTACATTTTGACGTGTTTAAATTAAATCATAATATTTTTAAAATTTTCAAACTAAACCCTAAATAGACAAATATTTGATAGGATTCAATTTTCGTTAGTTAAATGTTAAGTTAATACTGATCTAACATTATTTATATAATTTTAAATAAAAATAGGTTACACTATTACACATTTTCGATTATGTCTTTTTTGTTATATGACGACGTAACCTATTATTATACATTTTAAATAACGAGTTTCTATTATCATGTGATAATAAGACTTTTTTTATTTTTAAAATATATTGTCATGTTAGTATTAACGTAACATTTAACTAATCAAAAATTAGTTTCGTCAAAATTTTCTATCTACATAAAATCTGTTTTAAATTTTTTAAAAATGTTAAAATTTAATTTGAACATTTTAAAATATTAAAGTCTATTTAACATGCTATAGTAAATATAACAAGTTTCACCATACAACTAAATTCTACATTCTAATATATTTTATTATAATTAATTAGTAACATCAACAGTGATTTCATTTCCGTTTTTTATTATAGAATCAGATATTTTATTTCAGTTAATCAGTTTAAATTATATTTTATTAAATTTCATCCATATTATTAAATTTCATCCTCACACATTAATGCGAAATTCACATAAATATATATACCAAAGTAAAGAGCTTGAGATCCTCTGTCCCTATTTTGGTTTACCTATTCTGTCCCATTCAATTCAAGCCATCTATTTATGTGAGCTCCATATAAATAAATGACTTGGATCAAGTAAGACAGAATAGGTACACAAAATGAGTACAGAATATCTATTCCCAAATTAAAAGTAACAAAATTGGAACACCTTAACCGAAATAGAATAGTCCAACCCTTCAATCATGGTAAGACACAAGGTCAGTACAACGTCACGCTTAGACACGAAAGATGAGAAATGATTATGAGAGGCCCTCTGCTCCACTACCCCGAAATCATTGTTAAGTTGCTTCAACCTGAAAAAAGTAAAAAACGCCTAGCATGAACATGATCGAAAATAACATAAGACTGGCATATCTACATATGTTTTTTTTTTTTTGCAATAATTGTCTGAAACAAAAATCTGAAACGAAAAAATAAAAAGAGAGAAGCTGTTATTATCGGTAGAACCAATAAGCACGCATGAAAATGTTGACCACATTCATAATCACAGAAACTTTCTTACGTCATTTAAATTATGTCTCTTCAAAGCAAATAATTAAAGCATCTCAAAAGCCCAGAAAAAGTTGTCAATGTTAACAATTATTGGAAAGTGCCAATATGAACAGAAAAACAAAAAACAAAACAATTAGGACACGATTTACATGAACGGTTGAGGTTGTGTCTCCTTTCGGACAAATTACAAAATTGTACTCCCTCCGGTTCATAATAAGTGTTGTTTTAGATAAATGTACATGGTTGGGTCGGCTATTCTAGGTCCAAGCTCAGGTCCACGTATTCACGGCCTATTTGCAAGTAGCAACCTCCTACTCATATACAATGACCTAAACCTAACAGGTAATTACTATATAAATTGATTATCTCCTCACGACGCAGGTACGAGATAGAAAGTTCTACTTGTCTCTGTTCTCAATTATCAAAACCCTTACACAAACACTAACTTGAGCGTCGGAGGGGCCTTCCGGGAACCAACCCCCGGCGTGCCTTATTTGTTTTGCAGGTATCCTGTAGTCGAAATCAATCAGAATCATGGATCCGAATAACGATGTTCAGCCCCAGCAAAACCCGACTGAACCACCATTGATAGTTCTCGAAGAATTCTTAGGTTGTAAGGATATTGTCTCCAATGTTCCTTCCATGAATGAAAGCTCTTTGACGTGCAATTTAAATCACCAAGTAAAATAGATGAGTTATCACCCTGCAATTTCTCTAGGTTCTCCTAAAGAGTTATCCTTTAAAAAAGCTAAGTTAACTGCAAAATTGAATATTGCATTAATTCTAATTTTATGGTTAATCAAGGTCACTTAGTAATGTATGCGTTAATCATTGAAGAAGTTGTTGTTTAGCTGAATATGAATTGAATCAAAAGTGATTATAATCTTACCATTATAAAGAGTTGAATGATTGCTGATAAACTTTTAATGTTTACCTAAAACTAAAAACCTTTTTGGAACATAATGTTAGAACATAGTGTTATAAACTTTTAATGTTTAACTAAAACCAAAGACATTTTTGGAGCATAGTGACATATTTTAGTCTCCAAAAGACCCATCAAAATAAGCTTATATGAAAGCGAATAATCTTTAAGCATATGTGGTTTATTGGAACAATATTTATATCCCAGGCTATTATTGACATATCTTAGGTACTGGGGGTTAGCTTTCTACTTGGCTTCTTTATATATGATACTACTAATTCTTAGGTTGTTTCTCTTTTTTTGTTCACTAACTACTAATTAGTAATAAGTTATGATTTACTAACAATCTGTTGTTGGTCTTAAACAATATTTGAAATAGAAATAACATTGTAATCGACCATTGCTACCATTTAAACTTCTCCTCAATTTGCAAGTAGCTCCCAACCTAATTAGTTTCTTTGATAGTTTCCTCTTGTATCTCACAATCAATAGCTGAATAAACTATTTCTTTGATTCAGAGTTCGACTGGTTCTTATCATCCCTGAGTTCTTGATTTAAGCTCGTTAGCTTAGTGTATTCTTGTTAGACAAACTTCCTACCTGTGAATATCTAGATTTCAAGGAATAAGGGTTTTGAGGGTTTCCAATGATAAGAGATTACTATTTCTATTTCTTCCAACTTTCTATCTTCATCAAGCTGATAGGTTTATTCCTAAGCATATTCTTGCATAACTCTATCTCTTCAGTGCTACAATATGATAATCTAGGCATATGAAGGTACCTAGTGAGTTTTCCATAATACAAACACAAATTTAAAGTGGACAAGTGCTGTAAAAGATAAATTATAAAAGCTAGCTCGTATTGGAATTCTCCTCATCATCTGTTTCACCAATATCATCCCAGGTACCTCAATTGTTTCCAAAAATAATGTCGTTTTAGTTTCACTTTCCAAAATATCATTTTTTTGAATTTCTTAAATACAAAATATTATCACTTTGAGAAATTAAATAAAAAAAGACGTCGTTTTGTAAAGAAAGTTTTTGTCTTGTAAATCAACTATCAAGTCGAGTTCTATTCAATGTCTGACCAATTTAAACCTAATATGTTAATTTCAGGTTAAGTCAGATAAGCATGAAAGTTACCTTTAATCCTAGATTTCTTCTATAACATGATAAGTTTACCTTAGATATGACACCTCAAGCACTTTCATCAAAATTGCTTCACAATTTAATTTGAATATAAACATATCTTCCTCATTCTTGTACACGTTGTTCAATCCAATCTTGCTCTAATTAGAGAAAGCCCAAGTTTGTGTTAAAGCGAAGACAAACCTCTCATCAATAAACCGCCTTACCATTGTAAAAAATTTTAACTTTTGAAAAGCTGATTTATCACCTATTAATTAACTCCATGTGGGTTTAGAATTAGAGTAGGAGGAAGAGGTAACAAAGGACGAAGCATTGGAAAAGACCATCTGCAGATAGCCACTTGGCTTTGGTACCAGAACAAGGTTTGAGAGTCGGAGAGCTGGAGGAGCTGGATGAAATTAAGGGAGGTTGGCAAGGAAGATGCTGGCAGGAAAAGAAAAGAAAGGAGAGATGCGTTTGCTGGAGATGATTCGAGTTTGCCACGACCAAAAGGAGAGATGAGTTTGGCGGTCAGAGTTGAGGAAAACATAGCTTCTTAGGAGCTTACTCGAGTGTGGCAATGTACTTGGCAGATAACTAAGGCAAGAAGTCTAAAAAAGCTAGAAGGGTTAGATGACACCTTGTTCTATCAAATTTGACCAAATATAATATAATATTATAACTAGAAAGTATTAGAATTCATTTTTCCTCACGATTCAAAGGAAATAAGCATATTAATAGAATAAGGAATTTACGTGTAACTAAAAATAGAAGCCCCCGGAAAGTCCCTCGGGCAAGTCCAAGTGACTACTGTTCTGTTTGTATGTTTAATTATTATCTTTTATGAAGTGCAAAAAGGTAGAAAACAACTAATAATGCAAGCGTCAATGTTGTTAACTTTACTTAACTTTAACGTAAAAAAGGAGCAGAAAAAATATTCAATCAATTTTAACAAAAGCATGCCTAAATTTAACCATTTCAGGAAGTCATAAAATAGTTGACTATGCAAAAGAATATAAATTATTGAATTATAAAACTTGTCAAATCTATCAATTCAGTTGTTGCCCGGATAATTCAGATGGCCAGACATAAGAGTTTTTGTGACTTTAAGTAGATTCTCACTTCTATGCCTTCCTCTTCACCAAGTGCCCTTTAACAGAACGTAAAGGAACCTGCATACCATAAGATTGAGGAATTTCAAGAAACGGGAAACAATGAAATGCCACAATATATACGTGTCATAGTACATAAAGCTAGACTTCATTTTCCATGAATGCAATCATCAGAACTTTCATGCTTGTAACAAGGGTCCAGTACCGTTTTCAAAGAACCAAATTTGTGGCTTATCAGGCGGCATATACTTTCTTCAAGTAGTATATCAGTAAGAAAACTAAATAGCAGGTTTTACATGCAAACGCTAAAATCATAACAAATGTCAACACGACACTGTCATACCTCCGGTCTGTGGAAGATCCAAGCAGCAAGGGCGGCTGATGCATTTGTTTTTGTGAAAACTTCAGAAAAGTATTCAAAAGAGCCTGCACCACTGGTTGCGATCACCGGTATGCTAACGGCATCAGAAATCGACTTTATTAGATCTATCTCAAACCCTCCACCTTGACCTGAAAAACCATAACGACGTCTGTGGAATATGCGAACACCTCCAGTTTCAAGAAAAGAAGATTAATTTATAGACATGTCGCGGAAAAATAGTGGTCCTGTAGTTCTATATTGAAGATATCATTACTCTAGTCCAAACCTAAGAAAAATTCTCTTCATCAATAGTAGCCAAGAAAAGGCCATCAACGCAAATAGGAACTGGGATATCACCAAAGACTTGTGGATCATCGTACAAGATGAGTATCTCAAAGGAAACATTAAACAATGGATAAGATGTTAGGATTATCTGTTGCAGATGCTGATATCATCCATGCTAACCATTTTTGTAAAATAAACATTTTACACTTCTGTTTCTTAAAACCCACAAATCAATGAACAGTGATAAACACAGTAACTTACAGCCGAAAAGAAATAATCCTTACCGTCGCAATCAATGCAGTTCAGCAGTATTTCTCCAGCTCTAAGCTCTTCAACTGCTTTTGCAAGTTCATAAGCTCCAATTGGCCTACCTTCTCTCCCACCATTAACCTTTAAGGACGTAAACATTTGAGCTGTATCAGTTATTTAATTGTACAGAATACTGAATCCACATCTAAGCAATAGATGAGATTCCCATTAAGGTAAAGTGCTGGTGATCATGCCAAAATGATTTTGATTCACATGTCATTGCAAAACTAGTCTATGTTGCTCCTCTACTTGTCACATATAGGGATGGCAATGGGTCGAGCTGACCCCTGCCCAACCAAGCTAGAAGTAGCCCAGCCCAAGTCCTATTGGATTGATGGCAGCCCAGTCCAAATTTTATTTTTTGTAAATGTGCAAAATGACGTTGTTTTGTTTTATAGGGCCAATGATGTTTTTTTACTTTATAGGCCGAGGCTCAGCCGTTCAACCTTTTGCCATCCCTAAGGCCCTGTTTGGTTTGGGGGTTAGGGATGGAAGAGGATGGAACGTAACATAGTTCTATCGTTTAGTTGAGGGTTTCATAATGGAATGGGATGGAAGCGGAGGGTTTCATGTTACGTTCCATTCCATCCTAAACAGTGAAAATAAGAAACCTCCGATTTGGGGGGTTTAGGATGGAACGTAACCTAATAAATACATACTACCTAATATACCCTCAATAATTCTTCTTAATACCAAATATAACCAATTCATAATATTAATATATTAAATATAATATAATAATTTTAAATATAATAAATTTTATTAAATAATTAATAATAATATTTTATATTATTAATAATAAATTATATATATTTAATAATAAAATATAAAATTTTATATTTAAAATTTATTTTTATTTTATTTATATAGAAATATATAAAAACAATTAAATAATAATTCTTATATATTTTCTATTTTCATTAACAAAAAATATATTAAAAATTATTCTTTTTTGTATATATTAATATTTAATATAATAAATTTTATTAAATAATT
>JANZLH020000275.1:90846-100905 GCA_026770325.2 Erythroxylum fimbriatum
ATATTTAATTTCAATTAAATTACTAAAACGTCCTAAGCTTATTATAAATAGGCTTAAGCTCTATGTAGCTAGCACTTTATACTTAACCCTCTCTGTAAGAGTTACAGAATTCTCTCAACTCTTTCTGCGGATACCATTAGAGGCCAGGCACTTGTGCGGCTACGGTGGTTAAGACGGATTGGTTTCGAAAACGGTTCGAGGGATGCATCAAAATAAAAATCAAGCTTCAGAATAAGGTACAAATTAAATTTTTGCTTTATTTTGATTCGTGTTAATCATTTTATAGAATTAAATAGATCTTAGTTTTTGAGAAA
The DNA here is from genome assembly GCA_026770325.2 of Erythroxylum fimbriatum. Taxonomy (NCBI): domain Eukaryota; kingdom Viridiplantae; phylum Streptophyta; class Magnoliopsida; order Malpighiales; family Erythroxylaceae; genus Erythroxylum; species Erythroxylum fimbriatum. The sequence goes on from JANZLH020000275.1 coordinate 91,161, forward strand.
TCAAAAATCACGAAAAAGTTTCGTGATTATTCCGCTACGGTTGGATTAAATTCGGACTCGATTTCCCAATAGTACTTTGTCTGTAAAATAATTTATTTTGGATGAATGGTTTCTCTATAAATCAAAACAACACGAGCATTATAGGGATGTGCATATATGTATATATATATACATACATACATGTACATCTATATATACACGTTAGATTTGATCATTGATCACGAATGTCTACTCTTTACAATTGATAGAGCAAGATTGAGCAATTAATGTTTACGTACAAGCAAAATGAGATAACTGCAGCTCCCCAGATAATGTAGAATTAGACAAACTTACGTTGTGTTTGGTTCCTGTCCCCGTTAGTGGGGACAGAAGACAAAACATAAAAATCCTGTCTCTGTCCACCATTTGGTTGCTGTCTCCGATTTATTGTCCACCGTCCCCGGATGACAGGGACAAGCGTTTTTATTCCTCCAAAATTCGGAGGACAGAAACGCTTGTCTCTGTTTCCGAAACACAACCACGCTTCATTTTGACAAAAAGCACCCCCGACTCCTTCGTCTCTCTTCATCCCCGACTCCTTGGTCTCTCTTCGTCTAGATCGCCCTCCACATTATCTCCTCCCTAGCCACGACGCTGCCTTTCTTCCCCAACACCTTCGTCTCGAGGTTTGTCCATTTGCGAAACCTTTGTACATAGTCTTCTTCTTCTCTGTTTCTTGTCTGGGGTCGAAAATGGAGGATGTTTTTGAGGAATAGAAACCTTCGGTCTGTTGCGTCTTGCAAAACCCGTCTCTCCTTGTTTGTTTCAGAGTCTCCTTCTTTCTTGAAACGTCAAATGGGATCATGTCCAAGGCTTGAATGTTGGCGCAATCATGGTCACCAAATGCACTCCCCAACTCCGAACTCACTCGCAGCCGTCCTTCAAACCGCCTTGTCGACTCGTTCCTCCCTCCTCGGCCACGCCACCCATTCCTATATTATCAAAACCCTTCACCCCTTTATCCCTCCTTTCCTCTCCATCCACATCATCAACATGTACTCCAAACTCGACCTGCCTGACTCAGCCTACCGCGTTCTCAGACTCACACCAACTCGCTCCGTCGTCACCTGGACCGCTCTCATTTCGGGTTCAGTCCAGAACGGTCATTTCACTGCCGCCATTCTCTGCTTCTCCGACATGGTCCGGGAGGGCATTATGCCCAATGATTTTACTTTCCCTTGCGCGTTTAAAGCTTCTGCTTCACTGCGGTTGGCCTTTGTCGGTAGACAAGTGCATTCTCTTGCGATGAAGTTGGGGTTGATTTTTGATGCCTTTGTGGGTTGCAGTGCGTTTGACATGTACTCGAAAACTGGGCTCAAATTCGAAGCGCAGAAGTTGTTCGATGAAATGCCTCACAAAAATATTGCCACTTGGAATGCATGTATTTCCAATGCAGTGCTAAATAGGAGGGCCAGAGATGCGATTGATACGTTTTTAGTGTTTCGTCGGGAGGGTGGTGAGCCTGATTTGATAACGTTTTGCGCTTTTCTGAATGCCTGTGCTGATGCTTTCTATCTGGACCTTGGGAGGCAGTTGCATGGATTTGTAATTCGAAATGGGTTTCAAGGAGACGTGTCTGTTGCCAATGGGCTCATCGATTTCTATGGGAAATGTAAGGAGGTTAGGTTGGCTCAAATGGTGTTTGATGAGATGGGTAGAAGGAATCCGGTTTCATGGTGCTCGATTATTGCTGCTTATGAACAGAATGGTGAGGAGGAGGAGGCTTGTGTTTTATTTCTGAAGGGTAGGGAAGAAGGGGTTGAGCCTACAGAGTATATGGTTTCAAGCTTTATCAGTGCATGTGGAGCACTTGCAGCACTCGAATTAGGTAGGTTAGCTCATGCACTTGCGGTGAAAGCATGTGTAGAGGGTAATATAGTTGTTGGCAGTGCACTGGTTGACATGTATGGGAGATGTGGAAGTATTGAGGATTGTAAGCAAGCTTTTCATGAGATGCATGAAAGGAATCTGGTGACTTGGAATGCAATGATTAATGGGTATGCGCATCAAGGGTGTGCTAATATGGCAATCAAATTGTTTGATCAAATGTCATTGGAGGTGGTGCCAAATTATGTGACGTTGGTATGTGTATTGTCAGCTTGCAGTAAGGGAGGGGCTGTTGAATTGGGTATGAAAATTTTTGAGTCTATGAGGGACAGGTACAGGATTGAACCAGTTGCAGAGCATTATGCTTGTATTGTGGACATGTTGGGCAGGGCTGGGATGGTAGATCGTGCCTACGATTTTGTGCAGAAAATGCCTATCCATCCAACAATTTCTGTATGGGGAGCTCTTTTAAATGCCTGTAGGGTACATGGAAAACCAGAATTGGGGAAGATAGCAGCTGATAACTTATTTAAACTGGATCCTAGAGATATCGGCAACCATGTTCTGCTTTCAAACATGTTTTCTGCAGCTGGCAGGTAATAAAAGTAATAAAGAAAATATTCAGCAGAAGCCTATCTATGAAGGATTGTGCAGTTGAGTTTGTTCGTATTCAAAATTTAAAGTGATATGCTGAGTATGCTCTTATTTCTCTTATGTAGTACATGTACTTACTCGGGCTTAGTTGTCAGTTAGCATGGAATGAATGTAGCGTGCACTGGACATGTCATTTGGTAGAATCACGAACGAGGAGGCGCAAGAAATACCCGTTTTAGTGTTTCTTAATCATTACCTGCAACCTTAGATGCATGCCTGACACTTTCCTTTGTGTGGAAGCTTCATGATTTTGGAATAGCTCTTCAACTGACTAGTATTACCTATAATTTTGCATTATGACGCTGCCTTATTGCCTGCAAAAGCAGAGACTTACCACGTCCAGTTCTTAGTTGTTACACATAACTGTGGTTAACCTGGTGATGGAGAATTGGAATTAGTTCAGGTGTTATCTTCTTTACTTGTCAATTTCCATTTTTAGAATTTCCTTGAAGTATGTTCCTTAGTTTTGCCTTGATTTTCAGTTTTCTTTATTTGAAACTGGATTAGAATAGGATAGGTTTTGTACAGCTGAGATTAAATAAGTTTGCAAAGTTCTTACTCTATAAAACATTATGAAATATTGAGAGAGTTGGTCTTAATTCTGATATTCATCTTTGGAATTGTTAATGCTTTCTTTGTTAGAGTAATTCTTAGGCTTAATGGTGATTCCTTCAACTCTATTCTTACGACGTACTAGTGTGTTATATGATTATTGTTGGCCCTATTGAGCGGTCGGTAGACCTATTTTGTTCTTCTTATAGTATGGAGGTTTACCAAATAATCCTGACTTCTTCTGTAACTGTTGTAACTGTCGAACATCACCTGGGTAATTTGTAGTATGACCCAGACAGTCGTATCTTCTCCAACTTATCTGGTTGCAGATATGCTGTAGGAATCTTCCTGTAGCATTTGTCATAGTTTGCGCTTTTTTTAGTCATTCTAGTTCTCGCTAATTACATGATTGGGTCATTAGCCCTATCCTGATTTGCTTCATTATGATGCTTATCCTTCTTATTTGCTTGTGTACTTACAAATTTGGATAACTTGTGCAGATGGGAAGATGCGGCATTTGTGAGAAAAGGAATGAATGATGTTGGAATCAAGAAGACCGCAGGATGTAGTTGGGTTACTGAGAAGAACAGGGTTCATATCTTCCAAGCAAAAGATACCTCCCATGCAAGGAACGCCGAGATTCAAGAAATGCTATGTAAGCTGAGGATGGAAATGAAGGCAGCTGGCTACATTCCTGATACTAATTACGCGCTTTATGACTTGGAAGAAGAAGAGAAAACCATCGAAGTTTGGTACCATAGTGAGAAGATTGCACTTGCCTTTGGCCTTGTGGCTATCCCTCCTGGAATACCTATAAGAATCACAAAAAATCTTAGGATATGTGGTGATTGTCATAGTGCATTTAAACTTATTTCTGGAATTGTTGGCAGAGAAATCATTGTGAGAGATAATAATCGATTTCATCGGTTTCTGGATAGTCAATGCTCTTGTGGAGATTACTGGTAAATGGTAATGCTATATCACTATATTATCCTCAAAACTCTTGTTTACGTGCAATAGTTTCAACAAAGTTTATATGACTTTTCTTGTTAATATATCATCCCAGTGACATTCACGTCAGATATCACAAGAGTTCTTGCCTTCCTGGACAGGTATTTGTAAGGATTTCTTGCTTAATACCTAAGTTCATATTAAAATGCCAATTAGGTATATAATATATGTTCACTTCATTAGTAAAAGAAAAATATATAGCTTCTTACTAAAAATGGTAAATATTCATACAATGTCTTAAAAATGTAAGAGATGATGCCACTTATCTTCATTTTATGTAAATGTTGAAAAGCTCGGAAATATATTAGTTCTCTTCTTTTATCCATCTCTATCAAATTCCATGCTCAATATGATTGACAAAATTTTAAACAAATCCAAAGATCTGGTAATGAACACGATGTATTTTGGACTTTTTAGAATATGAAGTAGATCTGAGAAGATATAGTAGTGACATACTGGCTTCTTTTACATGTTGAAGACTTGAAACCAATATTCCAATGACTTTGTAACAAATTATAGGGATATTTCTACAGGAGTGCATGCTCTGATCAGAATTCACGACTCACCAGCATAAGTAAAAAACTTAGAACCAAGCAAGGAAATGTATAGGTCAATCTTTTCAGAGCACTCAAATAACACACAAATACGAAGATGTTATGCACTTGAACTAACAGAAAAGGGAATATAATCAGGTAGATGACAAGTACCTAGTCAAAGAAAAGATGATCACCTAATTCATTTCACTGCAACAAAGCAAAATTAGTTCTAACAGTGAGTTAAACCTAACAACTTCAGAGGTCACAGGCTTACAAAACCAAAAATACTTGGTTCTAACAGCTGAGTCCCAACTTATAACAGCTTCAGAGCTCACTGACAGAAACCCAAGACCACAAGTTTTGAAGCACTTTCGCCATCCCCTATTACAATATCAGAAAAGAAAAAGGAGAATGTTTGTAGAGGCTAGGCATTTGTGACTTCATGTTGGAACAAATGTCTACAATCCCAACATATGCAACCTCAATATATCACCATATCCACAAGGGATTAAAGTAAAATAGATAGAAATTAGGAAACAGCAGATCTTAAGATCATCATAAAAGCAAAGGATATAATCGAAAGTATCAACAGTATTAAACTAAAGATAATCGAGATGAAAGGGTAACTACTAATTCAGAGCTTCTTTTACCAGATTACCTGGGAAATGAGAGAACGTAATTGAAAACTTAAACTCCTCTTGCAGAGAAAAACAAAGACAATAAATGCTTTAATAGAAGCATTTTAAGTCCTTTAAAACCTAAAGGTGACTTACTTTGCATGTAATGGCAATTCATAACAAAGAAAAATGCAAACTTAGATCACAACAAGAAACTGATCTTACCTGATAAGGAGAAGCAGACACAACTACAGGTAAAAACTAAGATATTAAATTAAAAAAATGCATAAGATAAACTTTCTTTTACCATTTCTCTTCTACTAAGACTTGTAGATGGGGGCTCAATTTAGAGTCTAAGATTTGAAAAGTAACAACAGAACTTCCTCACCAAATATAAAACCTACAACTCCCATAAGTAAATCACTTTATTAAAATCACGTTAAAAGATATAAGCTTCTCTTGATAGATGACTAAAATCATTGAGAACACTATTAGATTCTGTCCCTGAATTATTGAACTTCTTTATTTTCCAACATTCATTTGATGAAATGTTATGTACACGGTAAAACTAGCTAGTAGCTACTGACTTGTCAGTATTTTCTTGGAATGTTTCCCATAAAAAATTGGTGATGGTAACAGTGAAGATTAGGGAACACAATAATACAAAATGCATGACAACTAATCAATTCTCTTGTGTAGATAAAAAATTGTAGAACATAAAAGTTTTGACGTGAAGATCCTCTTACCATCACATCAATTATTTGAAACATTCACTTGGATCAAACCTTTCCTAAACATCTCATCCCTCAATCTCTCAGCCTCAGCAGTCCTTTTGTTCTCAGAAAGGCCATTTATTAAGATGCCATATGTCCGTTGATTTGGCTCATATCCTCTAAACTGCATCCTACTGAACATTTCACAAGCATAGTCTATGTCTCTCTTGCTTATTGTACTCAACAATATGTTAAAAGTGCACACATTAACCGGGAAGCATCTTTGAATCTCCATTTCCAAATCGCCAATTTCCTGGTGCATAGCAACACGGCCAGAAAATGTACTGATAAGTTGGCCAAGAATTGACAGATTGCAGGGGAGCTTATCCTGTGCCTCTCTGTATTGAACCCATGCATCATAAAGTTCTTTACTCCTCAAGGAATACGACAAAAAAGTGTTACCTATGAAGGGCGTAATAGGACGCCCCACTTTCTCTAATTCATGAGTAAGATCTATTGCCATGTCATATCTCTTAATGTAACATAACAAGTTTACAAGCACTTCAAAGCATTGAATGCTTGGACTATATCCCTCATTCTGCATTTTTCTGAAATAATCTAAAGCTAAATCCACTTTGTTGACTCTACAGAGACCAACAATCATAGTGTCGTAAACTTTTCTGCCGATGGTTCTCCTTCTATGGCGCAAAGTATCAAAGAAATTTAGAGCATCAGAAATCCTTTCGCTCTTTAAATAACAATTTAACATGAGAATGTCAGAACTCAAGTCTACCTTAATCCCACTCCCGTACATCATCTCATATACATGTCTGCCCAAGTCTGGTTTTTTGGCATGGCCAGCTCCATCAATGAAACATTTATAGATGTGACTGTTAGGTTCATGAAGAGAGAGCTGCATATCCAGCAATTTGCAGAATTTGGTTTCTGCATTTTCCGTAGCGCACAGATATCGAATAACAGTTCTGAACAAAGGTCGCGTTGCCTCATGACCCTTATCCTGCATTTCAAGAAGAAGCCTGGCAGCAACATCTCCCTTATGTATCTTGCCCAAACCACTAATCAATTTCGCATAAGTAGTGCTTTTTGCAACATTATTAAATCTGTTAAGCTCCCCATGTATCAAGTAACCATCTTCTACCCTCCTAGCCCGACATAGAGCTGATATAAGCCTATCGTATATCCAATCATTTGGAATAAAATTACGCTGTAATGAGAAAAGAACTAGCTCCTTCATTTTATCAAGCTTCCCTTCTCTATATAGAGCGTCAGCTAGTATGGTAAATGTTTTCCTGCCAGGGAAATAATCTTGATCCATAGAACTCTTCAGAACACGATAAGCTTCGTCCGTGCTCTCATTACCCAATAAGGAATTAATAAGATAATTATAAGCCATGCCATTAGGTGAGAGCCCAAACTCTGACTTGGAATTGTACAATTCAAGTGCAACATCCACCATTCCGGCTTTGCAAAAGAAACACAGTGCAGCATTCATGGTAACCATGTCAGGAGGAATCTGATTTTCTAACATCTCGACCAGCAGATCAATCACATCCCCAAGTCGGTCCTCCCTCAAAAGTCTACACAACAAAGTATTATATCGGAAGACCTCAGGAACGTAATTCTCTGAAGACTTCATGCTCAGTAGAAATTCCAAAGCACCGTCAATCTTCCCAGCTTGAACAAGGTTCCTAAGCCACAAGTCATAAGCAGGCTTCATAGGCACCGAACCCAACTTCCTTAATTCATCAATCAGTTGGCTAGCCTTATCAAGTTGACCATTTTTACAAAACGCATCCACGAGAATAGCCAAAGAATGCGCAAAACCAAAGTCATGACCTTTTTCACCCCCATCTTTCAGCAACGCCCTGCGCAAGTAGGCCTCGGCCTGGTCGAATAGCTTCCGCTTACAAAAACTCTTTAGAATAATAGGATGCGTAGCTTCTCGCTGGCAACCCCTCAAAGCAATCTGCTTAGCAACAACATCAACGGCCTCGTAACAACTCTCCTCAACCAAGGCATTGAGAAGTATGTGGTAAGTGTAGTCATCCAAGTCAAGACCAACAAAGCGCATTTTACCAAACAGATGGAGAGCAAACATGGGCTTGCCAGCCAATGCATAACCCATCACAAGAGTGGAGTAAAACGTGAACTTATGACTCAAAAACTTGAGTCGCAACTCATTATCCAGGAACTTAAGCATGATGGGCATGAGCTTGGCCTTGGAAAGGATAGTGAAAATGGCATGAAAGGTGGCGCCAGTGTGACGAAAACCATGTTGATGGCCAGCCCAATCGAAGAACTTGAGGCAAGAAAGCACGTCGTTCTTGGCCTTCCCATAGGAGAGCACTTGGAGTATAAAAGACTCGTTCAGTCGGAGACCCAATTGAGAGAGGGCGGCGCCGTGATGGTCATGGTGAAGGATCTCGAAGACCTGATCCAAAAGGTGAGACTTTCCTCGTTTGAACCATTCCGAAAAGTAAACGACAACTTGTCTGGCACTTGAGGCGTTGTTGGTCAAGGGAGTGGTGTCTTGGAGTGTACCTGTTGCAGAATGTACGGAGAACACAAATTGTTGGCGGGGAGGAGAAGGAGAGATTAGAGGAGTGTAACTGTAGTTGTTGAGGAGAAGGAAAGCAGAAGCTCTGGGTCTCGACGATGAATGAGTTACTTTCTTGATCGATAAGACTGCTTGCATCGCTACTTCTCCTTCTCCTTCTCCTTCTCCGACCTCCTCCCTACCATTCATACATAATCAAATTAATATTGATGCCAAACATTTGTTTATGTCTGCTAATCTCATTTTACCCTTTTTCCATGGCTATGTGCTTGTGAAATTTTTCCTAAATTAAAAGTTAAGAAATTTTAGGTTTTTATTACATCGCTGATTAGGTCATGGAAATTGAGTTTATGCCCTTTTTGGAACACAAATAGAATTAAGAATGAGGTTATTTTCGATTTTAATAAAATAGAGAAAGTTTTTTATTTAATTTTTAATTACTTAAAATCAAAAATACTTTATAAATAAATCAATCTTAGAGTTGCTAAAACTAGATGTATCCCTTCACTAAAATTATAACATTAAATAAAAGTAATAATAAGTTCGAATTTCTTAATTTTTATTTTTAATTTAAGTTTATTGAATTTAAATTGATTTCATAGTTTAGTAATGAAAACTTAATTTTAGGTTTAATATGATTAATCTTATTAATTTTAGATCAATTTAGTGTACAACAACAACATTAACGAAGCAAACATTCATTAAAGTAGGATCTGGAGAAGTCCAGTGTAGTTAGCCTTATCTCTAACTAAGAGAGCGGTAGATTCACGTAGGGAATGATAATAGGAATAAGAATTAATACAGTTAAGAATGAGAATGTATCATTATAATTATGATGGTTGGTTAACAGGAACGAGTGATTACCATTACTATTGATAATGGTTAGTTTGTAAAAAAATATTGAGAAATAAAATTTTATTATGTTTTAATAAATTAATTGATTACAATATTTTAATCAATGAATGAATTATATTTTAATTAATTATATTGTAACTAATTTATTATTTATTTTTAAATAATTATAATGTAATTAATTATTATTGTTATTATTTATTTATTTAATTATATTGTAATTAATTAATTAATAACATTTTAGTTAATTATATTATAATTAATCAATTATTAATAATATTTTAATTAATGAATAATTATATTTTAATTAGTTATATGTTAATTAATTAATTATATTGTAATTAATTATAATTTAATTAATTAATT
>JANZLH020000275.1:148759-159436 GCA_026770325.2 Erythroxylum fimbriatum
CGATAACTAGAGAAAGAGTTATGGCTAAAACACCGAAGCATGTTCAATGTAACATTTTCCAAACTTTTAAACTTTCAACCTTTCATATATATAATAGTTCTAACTTCCAATAACAATTTGGGATCCAACACCCACACTTAGAATGGGCATTGTCCTCAATCAATAAAAGCATAAAAGAGGGATGGGAATAGAAGTACTCCTCTAGATTGAAGACGCCATATGCAACTTTGAAATGAATGATTGCAACTTCCGTTTCAAATGCCTATAAACAAAACAAACCAAAGAAAACAAGTAAAACACTCAAAGAAAACACTCAAAAGATATGCATAAAAGAGAAAAACACAAAAAAGGGATACGAATGGGGTGCCTCCCATCAAGCGCTTATTTAAGGTCATAAGCTTGACCCTTGGCATATGTACATCAACCATTATCAAATGGATGCTTGAATCCAATAGGAAGCATGCTCAAACTCTGTGAGGAGCCTGGAGCAACTTCCCATAAAGTTAGCTCCTTCTTAGCATGATGCTCTATAACTTCTGATGAGTGGAAGTTCATCGTTTCACCATCATACTCTAATGTCCACTCATCTTTTTGGGCATTGCCCTTCTCAAACCAGGATGGTCTTCATAAGAGTAACACCAATGGTTGTGGAGACTCGACATCCTACTTGCCACCTTTGATCTTCAGCTCGCTTGCCCACGGCTCTCCTAAAAGTTGCACTTCTTGTGGCTCTTCCTATTCTTTATCTTCTTTTACCTGTAAACAACTAGGAAAAGCAAACGAAATTCAATTAGTGATAACATGAACTACATCACTTACCTTAGGAGGTTGCACATCCTCCATCTTTTCTCGAACTATAACCTATTCCTCTTCTAGCTTCGTGTCCTCTTCCTTCTTTGCCTTGACAAATCGACTTGGAAAAGGGGGTGAAATAACCATATTCTGCAGAGATGTTTGCGTCATTTCTGGTTTTTCATATGTCTCTTTCGTTGCTTCTTCTTCTACCTCTCTTCTGGAAATTTTCAGATGTGATTCTTGTAATTCCTTACCATTTTGCAATGTGATAGCCTTCGCACTTTGTTTGGGATTGATGTTCGGTTGTGCTGGAAATTTTCAGAAGTTCGCGCTTCCAATCAATTTATGGCAGTTGCCATTTGGCTCATTTGATTTTGGATATTCCTTTGTTGATTTTCCATATTTCAGATACTCACTTTAGTATTATGCTAAAACGTCAAAGTATTAGTGGCCAAAGATTGCACTATATCTTCCAAGGAAGTCTTACCTTCGGAATTGGATGTTGTATTTTGATGTTGTCGAGGCGTATACGGTTGTCTAAACTATTAGAATTAAAGAGTGCTCATCGCCAAACTCATTACGATCTCCTTCAAAGACATCTCATCAACTTGTGGTGGTGATGGTGGAGGTAGAGGCTCTGGCTGGAAGTAGGGCTGCTCTGGATAGTCGCTCAGTAGAGAAGCAAATCTGCACTATGTATCATGCAAAACAAGACATGTACAAAAAGAATAACCCAAAAATAAGCAAACTTCACATACCTTAGCTTGTTGGTCATTTCTCGGTACTTGCACGACTAAGGGTGTGAAATTTACCACTTGATGGCCAAATCTGGAAGTAGCAATAAATGGAAACTCATTATCATAATAAGGATAATATGAAAAATCAGATTCAAAAGCATACTGATAGTGAGCCATGCCGGTAAAAGATCGAAAAATTAGAAAAAAAAATGTAAAACTAAAATAAACAGAAGTCAAGGTAACCAAGAGCAGCTAAACCAAAAACAAAAACATCACTAGAAAAATCGTTGAGAAATTTCCCAGAAACGGCACCAAAATTTGGTACTGCTATCGTCTGCAACCAAATTCAAAAAGAAACCAACTTCTGTTAATACAAATTAATGTAGTAGTAGTAAGTAGATATCGTTCTCACGAGGAATTTTAACAGTAAAGAGTTTACGAGTTCAAAACTAAAATAAAGTAACAAAAATGGGGTTTGTGCAATTCACGTAAACTAAGAAATTAGAAATAACAAAATCTGAAATTAACAAAAGTAATTGGGTATGAAAATTTAATAGAAAAATCTTAGTTTCGGGTCACCGATGTTATCATGCTAAAATAGATCCTCGATATAAAATTTCAGTTCATTAACAAATATTCATTGGGGGATGTTTTCTCTTAAGTGTAAAAGACTAGAAACATGTATCCTAGCATTCTTATTAATCAACAACCTAGATACGATCGTAAATTCAATTGAATAATAGCGTTAAGAACTAAGAAATCAATGAACAAGATAATACATGTATGACATGTAATTAATCAATACGAATATCTTCTTAGAGTTTCCGACTTGAACGTAAAGAAGGTAATCCTAATTGCTACTTGTGATTAACAAAACTGAACATCATATTTCATTAATCTAGCTATTAAAAGAATTAATCCCTAGTTGCGCACCTAGAAATCAATAAATTCAATGAGAAGAAGTAATTCAGAAGATATTCAATGTTTATCAATAAAACAAAACTTTATTGAAATATCTCACACATAATAGCTGATAACATGGTTTCCCTCAACCAAGAAAAGAAGTTTAGCTACTCATAATGGAATTGAAAATCAAAGAAATAACAAAACACATAGTCTCCATCCCTGGTCTTTTCCTAAAAAATACGAAAATCTCTAGAAGAAAAGTGCAGAAACGAAAACTAGCTATGGCTGTCCAGAAAAACCTAAAGAAAAGTGCAGAAAAATGTTAAATTTGTCCTAAGTGTACTGTTGTTCTAAGCTAACGTGAATAGTACGTTTTTCCCTTTTTTAATGACTCCCAATCCCTTCCTTTTCCATCCTCTCTTGCAGATCACATCTCCCACATGTTCAGATTGCGAATCTCCATCAATCTGATCTTAAAAGATTATGAAAATTTAAAACGAATTAGATTTAAATTTGAAAGCAGATCTCCAAATTTTTTTTATCCTTGCACGTGCCCACACTTAGCCACTAAATTTGCTACCAATCTAGAATTTTGATTTTTCTTTGTTTCTTTTGCATCTTTTTGATTCAATTTCATCTCTAAGGTGTTGAAAATCATCTGAGAACAATTATGAGATAATTCCATTAATTTTGAAAAATAATTTCAACACATTAAAGAGAATTAAATACAAAATAAGCACAAATTGACGACTTAACAATACAGTATGGATCACTGTATTAGATGAAACACATGTACCATACATTTAACCTAATGAGCAAATAGTATAGAATAATCAAAGCTAAATCAAACGGTATAAGGAACCCAATTTTGAACACATGCATACCCGATTGAATGACTCCATCATCATCACAATGAACAAACATAGTTTTAGCAATCGAGGGTACTATTCCAAAACAACTAATTTCCCTAATCCTGTACAGACCATCAGGACGTCAACATCACCTCCATTTCCATCTATGTTCTCTTAAAGATTCGAGGAAGCTTTACACAATAAATATATAGTATATACAATCAAATGTTCATATAATAGCTTCGTAAGAAAAAAAATGATATACAGATAATAAAGAAAGAGAGGTAGTTCAGATGATACTAAAATTTGTTCTGCATCGATTTGTTCTTCATTAAGGAGAATTTTTCCACATTCCTCCTAGCGGAATTCATTTCCGCCATCAGAAACTAGTCGCCACTCCGCATTCTGCGATGAATTAATGTTAATAGTTTTATTCTGAAAATTCAATTTAGCATAAACTTCATTATGTTTAATGATATTCTTTTATTAATCAAATCCCATAAATTCTCAGGGGAGGAATGAACTGATCTAAAATTGAATGTAACTTTACCATACAAATCCTAACAATAACAAGAAAAGGTCATTCCTTTTCAATGATGTTAAAAACAACTTTCTCCTCAACAACTTGTTATTTATTATGATCAAAAACAACATAACTTAAGTCCAACGTTAGATTTGAACCAATTCTCTTGTTGATGATACACTTGATCCTATGTTGGTGAATAATGGAAAAATACAGTGGTTTTGATGAATTTGTGAAGCCTATTAAGTGTTCGATGAAATGTCTCTTAGGGATAGTTTGGACTATTTTGCTAGATATTTGTAAGACTTGGTTAATTGATACTTATACTTGCTCTCTTTTTTTTCCCCTACCGGTTGCTATTATTGATTGATACTTATATTTATGAATGAAAATAAGTAAAAATAATGTTGTTATTGATTCACATGAAGCAATTAACCATTCCCAAGTGAGTTGAATATCATGGTTCCAACTTATATGTTGGTTAGCTATATATGTTTTGATGCGTTGCTAATATATTTGGTTTTGATCATTTTACTTTTAATTGTTATGTCTAATGACAGGCAGACATTAAAATAAAGTCCTTATGATGGATACATGTGTATACTATAAGTGTTACAAATTTGGTGTAAAAGTAGTCATATGGTAAATATGTACATAAACATTCATTGCAGAAGTAGCCTTGATTCTTTAACAGACCTTTCATCAAACAATTAGTAGGGTTTCGTCAAACAAGCATAGAAGGTGGAAAAAAATGTTAACCCATACACATCCAACACAGAAACACAATTCACCATCTTCCAAACACAAACACAAAGAAAAACCCATATACCATTTGCAGAACACAAAACTCACATAAACTCCAAAATGTAGTAGAAAAATAGAGCACACAAAGGAGGGTTTTTGAAAATAGAAAAAGAGAAAAGAAGAACAATACCAACACAGGATATGATGCTCATTCGATGGTGACAACCACAACAATGAAATAACGACCACAAAGGAGATAATGCGTCTTCAAAAACATGATAGCTAACACGAAAACAAAGAAAGCTTTATTTTTGCCTTTATAATATCCTAGTAGAAAAAGACATTATTTGTTGTTAAACAAAATGATGTCGTTTATTGTTAAGCAAAAAGACATAGTTTTTCATTAATTAGAATATATCATAAGGTGACGATTTAGATTAATTCACAATGATTGTAAGTCTTAAACTATAAGGCGACGATTCAAATTAATTCACCTTAATGAGGAGTTTAAGACAGCAAGAGGAAGTATACTTATGATGCAGCCAATGCCTACTCTCAATCAAGCCTATAGGTTGATCTTGCAAGAGGAGAAACAGCGAGATTGTGAAGTATCTCCTGTTGTTTTGTCCGATGGAGCTGCTTTTGCTGCTGGTTATCAAAAACAAAAGTCACATGTGTTTCAACCAAAGTTTAATAACAATGGTGTTCAAGGTTCAATATCTGATAGTAAGAGTGTGGTGTATGGCATTACACCTAATGGTAGGCGATCCAAGTTCTTTTGTGATTTTTGCAAAGTTTATGGCCACTCTATAGACAGATGCTTCAAATTGCATCCTCCAGCTGGGAATGGTGTTAAACCGTGGGATAGGAGCAAACGATTGGTAGCCACTGTACAACCAGATATTCGTGATATTAAGGGACCACCAGCTGTGGGTGATGAAGTTGATAATACCAGATCTTCTACCGAACCTAGCGTGGGGATGAGCCAAGAAATGTATGATCAACTAGTGCTTTTGCTGTATAAATTTGGTTCAGCTGGTGGTCAGTCTATGGGAACTGGCAGTGGCGACACTTCTGGATCAGCTGCCTTCTTTGCAGGTAATAGTTTTTGTTTCTTTAGTCATTGTGTCAAACCTATTTGGATCATTGACAGTGGTGCAACAGACCATATAGCCTCTAATCTTGCTCTGTTTCAAACCTTTCAGCCCTTACTTAAATCTTTCCATATTACTCTCCCTACTGGTAAGCAAGCCTTAGTTGCGCATATTGGTACTGTGAAAGTCAATGACAATTTTCTTTTGACCAACTGCCTTCATGTACCTGATTTCGAGTTCAATCTGATTTCTGTTCACAAGTTTTGTGTTCAGTATCATACTAGCATGATATTTATACATTTGCATTGCTTTGTTCAGGACCAAGCAATGAGGCCTCTGGTGTTTGGTAGAGAGAGAGGGGGCCTTTACTTTATGCTTGAGGATACTGAGTTTAATAGTCTTGCTTCTTCAGCCATCATTTCTTGTAATCGACCTCCTATTCTTCATTATGTCTATCATGTGAATAATACTTCTTGTACTCCACTGAATACACAACTTTGGAATTGTAGACTTGGCCATTTGCCTTTTGATCGTTTGCAGTTGATTCTTGAACTTCATTGTAATGGGAAACTTGCTCATAATTCTGTTATCTGTCAAATATGTCCTAAAGCTAAATTTTCTCGATTGTCTTTTCCTTCCAGTTGCATTAAAACCACGGCTATCTTTGAAATGCTTCATGTGGATTTATGGGGACCGTATCCTACTGCCACTTATAATGGACATAAATATTTTATCACCATTGTGGATGATTCCTCTAGGTGTACTTAGGTGCATTTATTGTCCAGTAAAAGTTCTGCTTTGCCCATTTTACAATCTTTTATTGCTCATGTTGAAAAACAATTTCATGTTTCTGTCCAGACCACACGGAGTGATAATGGTTTAGAGTTTTGTTCCAAGCTTGCCATCTCCTTTTATCTTTCCAAAGGCATTTTACACCAAACCTCTTGCGTCCAAACACCTCAGCAGAATGGTACTGTTGAACGGAAGCACAGACACTTGTTGGACTGTGCAAGAGCTTTGTTTTTTCAAGCTAATCTACCCATTGTTTATTGGGGTGAAGCTGTTCTTACTGCTTGCTACCTCCTCAACTGTTTCCCTTAGTCTTCCCTGCACAATAAAACTCCTTTTGAACTTCTTCATCACCTACATATGGCCATTTGCGATCTTTTGGTTGTTTATGTTATGCTTCTACCCATTTTTCTTCTCGGCATAAAGATTCTCCTTTGAGCTGGAAGTCGAAGAAGCAGTCTACTGTTGCTCGGTCTTTGGCTGAGGCTGAATATCGCGCCATGTCTCAGGCTTCCGCTGAACTCGCTTGGATTGTCCGTTTGTTGGAAGAACTTGGGGTCACATCTTTAACTCCCGTCACTTTGCATTGTGACAATCAGTCCGCTATACACATTGCGAAGAATCCTGTTTTTCATGAGCGGACCAAACATATTGAACTTGATTGTCATTTTACCAGAGAAAGGGTTTTGGAAGGATTATTGCAACTAGCTTATTTACCTACCGCGCATCAACTTGTTGATGTCTTGACCAAGATGTTACCGTCACCTCAGTTTCATCGCCTTTTGTCCAAGCTGGGGATGTTCAAATCACCTCCTCCAGCTTGAGGGGGGGTGTTGGCGCTTATTTTTTGGTTTCCCGCCTTTTGTCTGTTTATATTTTATATTTTTCTTTTTATCTTTTTCGGTTCTGTTTTTTAGCTGGGCAGCTCAGCTTGTGTTATAGAAGTTTTCTTCTTTTGTTTTGACAGTTAGTCGAAAACAGGGCTCTATTAAAAGAGCTGTATACGGTTCTTTTACAAGATTATGGAGATAAAGTTTGACTCTCTACATGACGAGAGCTTAAGTTCCTTATTGTGTTCGTCTCAATCTTTAGGTTTTATCACGAAGTGTAATAAGGACAGTGGCTTATCTACTTATAATTTTAAAATTAGACCATATTATAATATATAAAATTATAATATTCACTTAATACAAAAATGTCAGTCCGGTTAATTTCGTATCTAAACACTTGATAGTGATACTCCACTTACTTCTTAATCTACAAAGCCAAAGCACCCAACTTTGACTGGGTACTCCGATTACATCTAGGTGAAATTGTTCCTGTGAACCTATGGCTCCTCAAATAGAACACAGAACTCATCTCCTACTTGTCCTTCTTCTTTACAGTCTATTCATTTCCACTACACACCAGAACCATCATCCACTTGACTCTCTAACACCAACTGAGTTTTCACTGGTCAAAGCCATAGTTGAAAGCTCCTACACTACCTCCAACCACAGTCTTACATTTCACTACGTAGGTCTAGAAGACCCCTCCAAACACGCGGTACTTTCCTGGGTGAAAAGCATAACCACGAAAACCCCACCTCGCCAGTCTCTTGTTGTTGCACGTATTGATCATAAAACCCACGAAATCGTCGTTGACTTGTCACTGGAGAGGATCATTTCGGACAAAGTTTACGATGGTTATGGCTATCCAATGCAAACTAATGAAGAGCAAGCCTTGGCTTCGACTTTGCCGTTCAAGTACGCACCGTTTTTGGAGTCAATTAGGAAGAGGAGGCTCAAGGTTGAAGAGGTTGTGTGTGGGAGTTTTACAGTGGGATGGTACGGAGAGAAGACACGGAGCAAAAGAGTAGTCAAGGTAATGTGTAACTACTTGGACGGTACTGTCAATTTGTACATGAGGCCAATTGACGGAGTAACTATGACCGTTGATCTCGATAAGATGAAGATCATTGAGTTTAAAGATAGGTTAACGGTTCCGATTCCCAAGGCAGATGGAACAGATTACAGGGGATCACAGCAGAAGCCACCATTTGCGCCTGGCCTTAAGGGGGTTAAAGTTGTACAACCTGACGGCCCTAGTTTTACAATTGATGGCAGTAAAATCAGGTATCTAAAGATTCTGATCTTTATGTTATATAAATATCAACAATTTTTATGAATTTCCCAATTCTTTTATTTTCTGTAAATATTTCTCAGATGGGCCAATTGGGATTTCCATCTTAGCTTCGATGCTCGAGCAGGTGCAATTATATCATTGGCATCGATATTGGATGTTGAGAAACAGGAGTACAGGCAAGTCTTGTACAGAGGGTTCGTCTCAGAGCTCTTTATACCGTACATGGACCTAACTGAAGAATGGTACTATAGAACATTCTTTGATTCTGGTGAATACGGATATGGTGTATGTGCCGCGCCACTTGAGCCACTTGCCGACTGTCCTGAAAACGCAGTTTTCCTAGACGCTTACATTGCTGGACAAGATGGGGTGGCTATAAAAATGCGTAACGTGTTCTGCATATTTGAGAAGTATGGTGGCGACATAATGTGGCGTCACACTGAGTTTGGAATCCCAGATCGAGTGGTACCTGAAATTTTTGTAGACTTTATTAAGTTTTTTTTTTTCAAGATCATACAAGAAATGTGAATGCAGGTAACTGAAGTGAGGCCGGACGTGAGCCTGGTTGTGAGGATGGTTTCAGCTGTAGGCAACTATGACTATATCAATGACTGGGAACTCAAGCAGAGTGGTTCAATCAAAGTCACGGTAGATCAAAACTTAGTGAAGCTCATTGAATTCTATTACTTACTTCATCGTAATATCTGATTCCTCTTGCAGGTTGGGTTAACTGGTTTGTTAGAAGTAAGGGGATCAATATACACCCACAATGACCAAATAAACGAGGAAATCTACGGTACACTCTTGGCAGAAAATACGATAGGTGTACACCACGATCACTTCCTTACCTACCATCTTGATCTTGACGTGGATGGGGATCAAAACTCCTTTGTCAAGTCCAATTTACAAATGACTCCAGTCACCGATCCTACCTCACCGAGGAAGTCTTATTGGAAGGTTGTTAGCGAGACAGCTAAAACTGAGTCTGAAGCAAAGGTCAAGCTTGGTTTAGGAGAAGCTGATCTATTAGTTGTCAATCCCAACAAAAAGACTAACATGGGGAACTTCATTGGCTACCGTTTGATCCCAGGATCAGTTTCTGGTTCTCTTTTATCAGACGATGATTATTCCAAGATACGAGGAGCCTTCACCAAGTATAATCTGTGGGTTACGCCATATAATAAGTCTGAAAAATGGGCAGGTGGATTGTTTGTTGATCAGAGCCGAGGAGAAGATACTCTGGATAGGTGGAGCCTCAGGTAAGTTCAGATGAGCATTAAAACATTTTTAAGGTGCTAATTTTCCTTGATGTGAAAATCTGTAAATGCAGAAACAGAGAGATAGAGAATCAGGACATTGTCTTGTGGTACACATTGGGTTTTCACCATATACCATACCAAGAAGATTTTCCACTCATGCCAACACTAAGCAGTGGATTTGAGCTTCGTCCTGCCAATTTTTTCGAGAGCAATCCTGTACTCAAGGCAAAGCCCCCTCCCTGTGTCAATTCGCCAACTTGCTCTTCCTACCAATCCTGTACTCAAAGCAAAGCCCCCTCCCTGTCTCAATTTACCAACTTGCTCTTCCTGCTAATGAGTTGTTGATTTTCATTCAAGATCAAAGTCGATGGTCGAGTTGAGTCGATGATTGGGCTTCTGTTTAGATTCGGTCTTTCAATTTGTCAGTCTGATCGAATCCCAGAAAATGTTAGATAAAATAATGATGTTTTCAAATTTTAAATAAAAAAAGTAATTAAACAAGATTGGTATGAACCCGGTTGGGCTCAAGTTTATATTGCAAATTTGGGGTTTAATGGAATTTCAAACTAAGCCCAAGTTTAAATATAAATGTAAAACTTTGAGCCTAGGCCGACCTAATGCCAAATCTATCCATAACCATAAGGAATTTGACGCTCTAATGGGCAAGATTTGCTTCTCTACGAAATAGTCTTATTTGCTAACAAGTAATGTAATGGTGGGCATAGGAATGCAACATTTATTTCTAATTTTTAGTTACACTATAATAGATAAAATAGGGAACTTTTAGTTGTGTGAATATAATAAGAGATAAGAGATATTAAATTAATCAGTTTATTAAATTTTTTTATGTGTAAA
>JANZLH020000276.1:14297-49221 GCA_026770325.2 Erythroxylum fimbriatum
AATATACCAATATGGACTATTTTGTAATTTTTAAAAATTTTAGGGACTATTTCATAAATTTCAAAAATTTCCCGAAACGGTACCCGGTACCGACTGGTACTGGTACAGTTTCGTTCCAAAACCCAATCCGGTACCAAGTTCAGTACGGTATTCATAACATTGGTTCCAACCCAATTAAACCTGAACTCCAGGATGTGTTGGAAGAGTTCAGGGCGGTCTTCAACATGCCTTTCTTCAACATGCCTCAGAAATTACCTCCCGAAAAAGCTAAGAACCATGCCATGGTACTCCAAGAAGGAGCCAATCCAGTCATGGTTAGACTTTATAAATATCCACAGTTCCAGAAGAATGAGATTGAGAAGTTAGTAAAGGAAATGTTGGATTCAAGAATCATTCAACCAATTGTGAGTTTGTATGCTAGTCCGGTGTTCTTGGTTAAAAAAAAGGATTGGAGTGGCGTTTTTGTGTAGACCACCGTGCCTTAAATAAGGTGTCAGTAGTGGACAAATTCCCTATTCCTATCACAGACGAGCTACTTGATGAATTGAAGGGGGCTACCATCTTTTCGAAGATTGATTTTAAGGCATTGTATCACCAAATCCGAATGAGAATAGAGGACATAGAAAAGACAACATTTAGGACTCATGAAGGGCATTACGAATTCCTTGTTATGCCCTTCGGATTGACTAACGCACCAGCCACGTTTCAATCCCTCATGAATCAGGTTTTTAAACCTTATCTCCGAAAGTTTGTATTGGTTTTTTTTTTTATGACATCGTGGTTTACAGTACCAACAATGAAGATCATGTTTGTCACTTGAGGGCAGTCCTAAATGTGCTCCTATCCCAGCACTTGTATGCGAATTGGAAAAAGTGCATTTTTGGGCAGGAAACATTGGAATATCTAGGGCACATTATATCAAGAGATGGGGTGGTGGCTGACATGAGAAAAATTCAGGTTATAGTCAATTGGCCAAGACCTGGGAATGTGAGGGAGTTGAGGAGTTTTTTGGGACTGACATGATATTATAGGAAATTTGTGAAGAACTATGGAGATATTTCCTGGCCTTTGACACAATTGTTAAAAAAGGAAGGGTTCAAGTGGACTAGGGAGAGTGAGGCTTCCTTCCAACAGCTCAAGCAAGCCATGATTTCAGCACCGGTGTTGACACTACCGGATTTCACTAAACCATTCATAATGGAAACCGATGCTTCAGCAAATGCCATAGGAGTTGTCCTGATGCAAGAGAACCAACCTATTGCTTATCACAGCCAGGTTCTGTCAACTTCTAGCCGACATAAATCAGCCTATGAGCGTGAACTGTTGGCCATTGTTCTGGCAGTGAAGAAATGGCATTCATACCTTTTAGGCCATCAATTTATCATCAAAACCGACCAGTAGCCACTTAAATTTCTGCTGGAACAATGTGAGGTACACCCTGAGTATCAGAAATGGCTGTCCAAACTATTGGGGTACACTTTCAGCATTGAGTATAAAGCGGGAAGAGAGAATAGAGTAGCAGATGCCTTGTCAAGAATTCCTAATCAGGCGGAATTAATGGCAGTAGTAGCAATCAGGGCGTTGGATATGGAGCAAATACTCAAGGATATTGAGGCTGATCCCAAATTGTCCAAATTAAGGTGAGAGCTCCTAGAAGATGGTGGGTTGCATCCTCCCTACACCATAATCCAGGATCGCTTGTTTTACAAGGATCGGTTAGTAATTCTGAAAACTTCAGCCTCAATACCAGCACTGATCACGGACAGCCACCAGAGTAACGTAGGAGGGCATGGGGGTGCTCTAAAAACTTATAAGAGGCTAGCAAATGAACTGTTTTGGGAAGGGATGAAAAATGATATCTATAGGTTTGTGGCTGAATGCTTCATCTGCCAGCAAAATAAGTATTTGTCGCTGTCTCCGGTTGGGCTTATGCAACCTTTACCAGTGCCATAAGAAGTTTGGGAAGATGTTTCTATGGATTTCATAGAAGGGCTGGCAAAATCAAAAGGATTTTCGGCTGTCCTAGTAGTGGTGGACAGACTTAGTAAGTATGTTCATTTCATTCCACTAAAACATCCATATACTGCACAATCTGTTACTTATATCTTTGTACAAGAGGTGGTGCGTTTGCATGGATACCCTAATTCGATTGTGTCTGATAAGGATAAAATATTTCTGAGCAAATTTTGGAAGGAAATGTTTAAGTTACAGGGTACAAGGTTGAGATACAGTTCAGCCTACCATTCACAAACGGATGGGCAAACCGAGGTTGTCAATAGGTGTCTAGAGGCATATCTAAGATGTTTTACTAGCAAGCAACCTCAACATTGGGCACGTTGGGTGGGATGGGCTGAATATTGTTGTAACACGTCTTTTCACTCAACTTTGAGCACTACACCGTTCAAAGTCCTCTATGGACGAGATCCTCCCACTATCACCAGGTACAGAATTCAATACTTTGCTGGACACCATTGACGCACTGCTGCAGGAAAGGGACCAGAATTTATTCGAGTTACGTCAACACTTGATGTTAGCTCAGCAGAGGATAAAGTTGGTAGCAGATGGGAAACGAAGAGATGTGGAGTTTCAGGTGGGGGATAAGGTCTTTGTCAAGTTGGCACCTTATTGCCAACAATCTGTGGAGACAAGGAGTAACACCAAGTTGGCTCCGCGTTATTTTGGTCCCATTGAGATTCTACAACGCATCAGGCCAGTTGCGTATCAGTTAAAGTTGGCCCCGACAGCTAAAATCCACTCTGTTTTCCATGTTTCTTAGCTGAGGAAGGTCTTGGGTATGGATGATTCAGTCATAAGCATGCCAGATAATTTACTCATTCTTGAAGCTACCCCCGATTATCCAGCTGCACTTTTGGCCATCAGAAACCTCACTTCTAGCCCGGATTTAGAAGTGCTTATTCAGTGGACAGACCATCCAGTTTCGGAGGCTACATGGGAGCTGTTTGAAGATATGAAAGTTCAATTTCCAGACTTTCACCTTGAGGACAAGGTGAAGCTGATGGGGGGGGAGTAATGATAGACCAAAGGTAACTTAAGTCTATGTTAGGAAAAATAGAAAGAAGGCAGGGGAGTAAAAGAGTAGAGGTGTAGTTTTGGCTATTAATTCTCTATATTCAGTTAGTTAGTTAGTAGTGTTGACAACCAATCATCAGGTTGTCAGCTAACCGAATCTGTTAGTAGCTACAGATTCTCAGCATAAATAAGAACATAGGAAGGAGGAGAGAGGGTATCGTGAAGTGTCATATGTATGAGCCTTAGGCTGGAGGTACTGGACCTCGAAAACCAGTTTATCATTTGTATTCTGTTAAAGAATCAATACCAGGGTATACATTTGCCATACCTTGTTTTTGGATCCTGTCATATAGTTCCCCATCCTTATGCAGTTTCTAGATAGTCCTAGCCCCCATGGGAGTGGCATCTCCCCTTCAACTCACCTGGGGTAAGCTGTAAAGGATTTGTCTTGTAATGTCCTCTGAATCCCACTAAATATGAAAAGTTTTGAAATGATATATTTATTTACATATTGCTGGATTGACGTCGTTCCTTCAATTTGGTGATTTCTTCTTTATTGATTTGTTATGTTGCTTATTGTTTGCATAACACTTACCTCTAAATCCTAATTTGGAACTATCCAGCCCTAATGGGCAGCAGTTTGTGTCATGCAAGGAAGTCTCATCATACTTGCTATCATTCCATGGTCTCCATGATGCAAATGAGTTGGACAATGGCCATTTTGACAGCAATATGCAGTTTACTGACAAAATAACTTCTGGGAGAGTAAGTTGGTGTTTTAACATGACTTGCAGTTTTCAACTTCTTGGTATAGATTATGTTAACAAAGAGTCATGCAGGTCAGAGATGTTCTCAAAAATGACAACAATGGGGGTGATGTAACTTCCTGTTTGGTGTTGCCCATGGCTTCCACGTCTACTGAACATGAAGATCAACCAACACAACTCAAGGTGGGGAGTGGTGACTGCATGCAAACAGGTAAAAGATATAAATGCCACAAATGCACGATGTCTTTCGATGAGCAGGATGACTTGTTGGAACATCTATTGTCATTTCATCAGAGGGCCCCAAAGAGGCTTAGATGTGGAACATCCATAAATGAAGAGGTGATACTTAAAAATGGAAAGTATCAATGCCAATTCTGCAGTAAAATTTTTGAAGAAAAGCACCGGTATAATGGTCACCTTGGAAACCACATAAAAGACTATGTCAAAAGAGTCGAAAAATCTGGTGGTGTGAAGGGCTCTAGACATGCATTTACTGGAGTTCCTTCCATTGCTACAAACATTAAAGAATCAAGTACAATTGAGCAGGATGCTGTTGCAAGAACTTCTGATAATACAACTCAGGATGAAAGAACTATTGTTCCATTTTGCGAAGTAAATACTTCTGTTGCAATTGATGTTGGTTCACATGATTTTGTTAGTTTTAGTAATAGTAAAAAAGTGGAGAAGATGATTGAAACTGCTGAGAGAACAAACTTTTGTTCATTTGGAGAATTAACTTCATCAACTATTCAGAATAGTTGCAGTCATAAATCTTATGATGAAGCCGATGCTTTAAGGTCTCCAATGAATGGGATCAATAATTTTGATGCGGAGTACACCATTGCACATATTCACAGCTGTGTTTCTGCTAATAGGGACCAGGCCTCTATTGTTAAGGATGATTTGAATAGAGTTGAGGACATCGAGGATAGAGTTCAATCTGCCAAACTGAATTACATGGAAGTTGATGACCAGAATTTGATTGGCAAAGATAAGCCAATATCTGATTTTGATAATAGTTGCATTATGCAGGAGAATGCTGCAACTACGATTCAGGAGAACAATAGTTCCACAGCTTCTTCGACGGTTCCATTTGGTAAACACATAGATTACAGATCTCTAGGTAGTGAAAATCAGATTCTCATTTCCACCACAGTGGAACCTATGCTGGAAATGAGTTCTAACGATGCTTCATTTACATATTTGGATGAACAAGAACATGCTTTAAACACTAAATTGAATGATTTGTCTGCCATTCCGATGGATGAATCTGAATTTGATAAAGTGGTTGAGTGTGGAGATAATGAGCAAAGAGCTGTTGCTGGCAGCAGTAACCCTTTACAGATTGAGAATATAAGTCATAGAAGCTGGTTTGTTGTTCCAAATGCAGAAGAGCAAATGCATGATATTGGAAATAATACCATTGCAACTGCCAAACACACATTAATCAATCCACATCAAAAAAAGGAATATGATGGCATTCAGCTTACTTTATCTGGTGTTGAGCAAACTTGTTTTCTAAAAAATAATGAGGTCAAGTTCTCTAATGTTACAATGGAGGTGCACAATCATAATGTAGTGTCATCCTCTAAGGATAGTGATAGCATAGATGTTGGTTTGGTTGCTGGCAATGCTACTAAAATTGATGTGGAAAAAGGGTTTGACAGTTCCTTACTTGGAGTCTTCAATAGTCCACAGGAGAGGCCTGTGGAGAATACAAATTCTGATGGCAACGTGATAAGGCTATTTTGTGACAGGCAAGCACGTGAAAATGAAAATAATGTGAGTGAGGAGTTCTCCATCACAGTGAAGGAGCACAAACATAAGGAAAAGAGAAGCTTCAGTAATGATGAGAAACATTTTGTGTCATACGGCAAAAAGGAGAGAGATTTAATGGTAAGTTATGTGGAGGAAACATGTTCTCAGAGTCAGAGGAATCATGAGCAGCATACTTTTGCTGATGAAGGCAATATTGATCTATGCAGTGGCACTGCACATGAGCTGAAGCACAAAAGGGAATCAGTAGAGAGTATACTTTGTCTCTCTGGCAATACTACGTCACAGGGCATTGAGAATAATATGAACAGGCTTTTTTCAGTCACACTTGATGTCATGCCTAGCATTGACAGCTTCAAGAGTTCTAGGAAAAATGATTTGGTGATTGATTTTGATAGCCACAGACAACCTAAAGAAAATGTCACCTCTGATTTTATGTGGGGAATCAATGATATGCAATCTGCAGACTATTTTCCTGCATATAGTTTGGTGTCTGATAAGGTATTAGCTATGCTCATACTTAAAATACTGCATGTTAGTTGAAGATCATGCTTCTATCGTGACATTTATTGTTACAGTATTGCAAATTGTTTCAACTTTAGGAAATACTTGGTCAGTCATTTCTTTATGGCACTGGGTTATTCTTGGGCATTGTGAATAGAATGTTAATATTCCTTTACGCTTAGCCCTTGCAGCTTTGTCCTTGATTTGTCCTCCGTTTAAGTTTCTTTTTATGCTTGAAAACAAGGATTTGTTTTAAGAGGCTTATCCATTTATTCTACAATGAAAGTTATAGTGGGCATATTAAAGTTTACAATGTTGGAGAGTTGTGACAGTTTTAGCTTAGAGTAGAAGTAAATCTTTGCTTCAGATTCTGTAGAAATATTTGGTATTTCTTCAGAACCTTTGTGTTTTTGGTGATTTGTAAAGTTATCATAACTTGTATATTTTTTTTTCTTGTTGCAATGCACAGGGTGGAAGTGAAATTGGTCAAAAGTTTGATGGCTGTCAAGGGAGATTAAGCAGCATGACAAATTTGGAATATTATCCAACAACTTCTAAGATGAGCACTCATTCAGATGAATCCAGTTTCTTTTCTTGTGCTGCAGGAATTTCTGATGGTTTTAACTCATCTCTCTGGCATGAGAAGGGAGCTTTGCATTTGTTGCCTAAGGCTACAGGCAGAAACTCTGTTCCTACTATCTGTGCAAATTGCAAGAATGAGTTTTATCATGAAGCTTTTGGAGCTGAAATACAAACAACCTCGTTGAATTTCATTTGTAGAGTTTGCAAGCCTAAATTCTGTGGGTGCTAGATCCTTTACGGAACGGTTGACCAAGAAAATCCAACCTTCATTTAGGAGTACCATTGTGCCCAAGTCAAGTTGAGCTATATTCAGGTGTTTCTGTTGGACAATACTTTTTTCCTTAAAGGTCCCAAGGTTTTTAGATTGTTACAATTCACTATTCATTTGGTGTCTTTACTGTGTCTTCTAGTAGTTGATCATGGAACGAGTACCAAAATTGCTTAGTTTAATCCCAACGACCAAATGCTACCTTCCCGATTTGAATTCTGATGGAGGAAGAAGCAATGTGTCTCCCTCTACCACCACTAGGCCACAGTGGTTGTTAACTTGTTGGTTACTTTTTGAAGGTTGCTTGAGCTATCTTTTTCATGTTCTAATGATGCTCAACATATAATGTAAACATCCAGCTCCTAGAGCAGTTGATTAGACCTATCAATATTGTGTTTATGTGAGACTAGCTCAGTAGTCATGTTTGTCCTTTTTGGATATTACTAAAGAAGTGGGCCATGTTATTGAGAAGTAGTTGGTTTAAGAATTGTGGTTGTTTGAACTTTAGTACTCCTATTGTGCTCCTAAAAATGGTTTTGTTTAAAGTCGCTGACACTTTCTTTGTTTTTGTGACAATTTGTGTACCCAGGGTTGATGGCTGCACAGCATTGTGGCCAACGTGACCAGAGGCAAGAGGCTGATTTTAAAGTTCTGGTTGGACTCTGTTGTCTCTTGCCAGATGATAAAATGGTTCACAAGTTAGATTGCTGATTTTTTGATTTGGGGTTCATTTATCTTGTGAAGGGCATATCATTTAATCAGTAGAAAAGTATCAGGTGTTCAATCATATAACCAATTAGTTTAGGTTCTATTAGGCATTTGTCTCGAACGCAAAACCCTTCATTCTAGATGTTCTTTTTCTCAATTCAAATATTTAGCCAGTGATTATTCATTCTATGACTATTGCTTTACTTTGCTTCGTCGTGTATGCCCAGATATTTCTTGGGCGCCTCTGTTGGATTGGAAGCCTTTGCATGTGACGTGGTTGAAAAGGCTTAAATTGTTCGTCTTCAGGGAGAGTAGATAACCAATAAAAAATAGGAGTATATAGAAGAACTATAGTTCAGGCGGCACACATCCTAATCAATGTCGCCTCTTATCTAACAGCAGATAGTATAAGAACATAAATATTTTAGGTTTAGGCTTCTTCTCTGGGTTTTATACTCAGTAAGCTAACCCGGATAAACTTAATGACAGCGTAACATACATTACATGCTAATACTATACCTGGAGGGGGAGAGGAGGTAATGTTATCTAGTTTTATGTGGTAGACTTTTTTGCATAAGATCATTTACAACTACTAGAGCTGAAGGAGTCGATCTTGTTAGATGCTGGGCTAACAAGGTGAAAGACAATACTATGGACCACTTTACAAGTGCTGCTACATGGAAATAGTCCTGTCCTCGAGTAAATTTTGTGTTAACAAAATATCAGGTGAGGCAAAATGCTTAGGTGGTGGAAGAATAGGAATCATGAACATGGTGTTTCCTCAAAAGGGAAAGCATCTACCGAGGTTGACTGCTCTGTCTTCTTTATCATTCCTACAAGTATTTATGTATACGTAATGTATGCCGATGCTGTGCAGTGCAGCTCTGCATATTTCTCTAGAATTACTTTTATCTGTAATATTATTCATACTATAGAGTTGCACATGATTGCCTACTAAACTGTCTCCCTAAAATTTTGCCCATGTGCTCGTCGCTGTCCTAAGGAGTTGGAGGAGACCATTGTAGGGTAACAAAGTAGCTAGGCCGCTGTTAAAATATCTTTTACTTGGTTTGATTTGACGCCATATAATTCTAGTTTGTTAGTAATATTCATAATAAACTTTATAATATCAGGTAACAGCAGGTACTAAGGCTTCACATTGCTTGCCAGTAAGATCTGAGAAAATAGAACAACGAAAAAAGTCACACGTTAAGAACAAGATGGATGCTAAAGCCTGCCAGTCTAATTTATAAAAGGCATGCGTGCCTATGTTAAGTTTAACATTGGTTAACTAAATAGAATAAGATTGGCTAAGGAATTGTAAACACCACACCAGAGTGGCTCACTTCACTCGAACCATACAAAAAGAGTAGCCCCCGACCAGACCGTGTCTGCGGCGGTGGGGAAGGTGAAGAAGAGAGAGGATAAGAAGAGAAGTTCAGTTTGGTAGGACTAGGAGTCGGAGTGATGTGTTTATTTATAAATCCATAAAATTTTCAATTCGTCTGTGCTTTATGCCCGCCCAAGCCCTAAACTAATCTTCAACATCTGCCAATCGTTTAGCCATAACCTGGGAGGTTCCGCTTCGAAAAATAAGATTTTATTCGGGTCACGAACCAAACGCTCACCGTAACGAATCACAGTTCCCCAGTTTTAGTTTGTCCCTCCTTCTATACCCACCTGAATTTGTTTATTATAAAAACTGGATCTAGTTTTGTCTTCCTTTTATTTGTTTTTGGAATTTTGTTTTTTGTGCGGAAGATGGGGGGCCGGATCGGCATGGGTTTGCTTTTGATTTTGATTTTGATTTGTGGATGGCTGCCGTACTCCTACTCCTCCGCCGCCTCCGCGGCCCAATCCGCTAGGGTTTCGATGTGTAAGTTGCAGTCCTTCTCGGATTCGATCTTTGGGATTCGAGATCAAAACGATGTTGGTGGTTATCTCCATGTCACTGGTGTCACGGAGGTCAGTGATCCCTTTTTGTTGCTCTCTGTTTCTTTCTTTCTTTTTTTATTTTGGGTGAAGTTCTCGATCTTTGCCTCATAATCTCTGCGGGTTCTTTTGCTTTCGTCTTTATCAAGATTATTGAAACTTAGAATTGGTAATACCGTTAGTGTAGAGAAGATTCCTAGTACACCTGTTTACTATTTTGCTTCTGGGTCTCCGTCCGTGGGCGTAAATGTGTCGACTTTATGCATTTTAGGCTTGGTTCAGTTGGCACTTATTGCATCTTTGACAACACTAGTTCTTAACACACCAAAGATTTTATATTGTGAATGAATTGTGCAAATTTTGTGGCACATCTATACAGACTTCTGGTGGTTTATTATTAGGTTCTTAATTGTCTATACTGAATTCGATGGATATTTGCTAACTTCGATTGGTGTTTAAATGTATTTGTTGCTGTTGGTATCCTTACTGATTGGATTTGTATTGCCTTTTGAAGGGCGATGAGGGCTCATTGCTGAAGGCATTGGATGTGCTTCACAAGAATAATCATAAATTTGTAGCTGTGCTTTTCTATGCCTCGTGGTGCCCTTTCTCCAGGAACTTTAGACCAATCTTCTCCCTCCTGTCTTCCTTGTATCCATCAATTCATCATCTTGCAATCGAAGAATCATCTGTTAGACTAATGTCAGGACTTCAAATCTATGAGAATTTTAATACGTTCATAGCATGTTTATGGTCTTTAGCGTATAACAATGATTGGATTTCTGCAGGACGCTGCACAAGTATAAAGTTCATGGATTCCCTAGGCTTTTCCTGCTGAATTCTACAATGCGTGTTCGCTATCATGGGTCCCGTGGTCTTGGTTCCCTTGTTTTGTTCTACACTGACGTTACAGGTGGAACATTTTATCCTCACCTTCTACTCATTATTTTGAGCTGCAACCGGGCAATATTATCTACCTATCTGCAGTAATGAAAATGTTGTGGTCATTTTTTGTAGGAGAATAGTCTTAGTTACAAAATTTTTCTCATTGTTTATCTGTTAAATTAATGCAGATGTTCTATTCAAGCATTTTTTTAAGTAGGATTTAATTTATTGTGGTAGCATATAGTTATTTCCGATAATCTTTTGAAGGGTAAATGCTTGTTTTGCTATTCTTTTTGGTCTTGAATTATGCATGCATCAACCCTTGACCATGTCTGTATACGTCATCCTTGAATTTGATGTACATCTATATGCTTGTCATGGTTGAGGATTGATTTTTGCCATGGGACCTTACGAGGACGGTTGATTGTAGGCATTCAGACTGCGTCCCTGGACAAAGGAGTGCTTGACAAAATTGCACGTCCACCAAACTATGAAAATCATGACCAGATTGAGCAGGAAAATTGTCCATTCCCGTGGGCAAGATCTCCTGATAAATGGTTTGCACAGGAGACATGTCTGGCACTGGCTACTGCTTTTGTGATTTTGAGATCGTTTTACTTGTTTTTGCCAGCACTTCATGTGTTGACCCGGTTTCTTTGGAGAAGACGCATTCGGATCATCAGATTAGGGAGCCTCTTGGATCATGCAGGAGCCTTATTAAATCGTGTTTCTTTTAAGGAACCATGTGGAAAAAGGAATTTGCAGGAAGGAGCTATTAATGCTAGGGCATGGGCTTCCAAGTCCCTAGTTACTGTGTCTATAGGAGATTCGAGCTCCAGTAGGGGTCCACCAGTAAGTGAATAATGATGGCCTCAAGTTTGGAGATAGATATCGAATATTCCTACAAAAGGTTTGTGCTACAAATTTGTCTTCTGCCGGTAGCTTTTTCCCAAGGATGTTCTTGGCATTATTAATGTTGATCATGTAGTGACCCATTTGTCATTTTGTGCATATGTTTAGAATACAATTTGTTTACCATTCAAGAAACAATAAATTAGATTTCAGTTTCTGAACAGTTTACAGTTGGCTGAACTGATGTAGACATAGTTTGTTATACCAAGTCAGTGTAACAATTTGCAAAGGTTGAAACTTAATTCCTGGGATATACATATAGCAGCCTGCCCATTTTATGACCAAGATCCCATTTACCAGAGTTTTTGAAATATCTACTCTTGAGTCTGGAATTTGATTTTGCGACTGTACCCATTGGATATAGGTGTAGAACTTGTAGAGAGATGTATGATTTTTCCCTTTACGATACAAGTGATCCTAATTTGTGACCGCCATGAAGTACAGAATGGGGAGATTGAGGACCATTTTTCAAAATTTTCAAGGACACATCTTTTAATATGTTCATAGTCTGAGTCGTTTTTACTGCTTAACAAACAAGAATCAATATGAACCTGATGAGAACTATTAGCTGCGTGCGAACTATTTTTTAATTTAATAACTCTGAATTTGATCGGTTTTATCATTTTTTAATCAACAAAAAGATGTTTTTTAGCTTGAAAATATGGAAGCTTTCTTACATAATCAGATGCCAAGTCTTGGCGGCACATAGAGCAAAGACAAAATCCGACAAATTTCCACTTAGTTTAGGGGGGCCTGGTCCCATCGTTATGATCGGTGACTTGAATCATTAACCTAACCCATCAGACGTCCGCTATTGGTTTTACAGTCAACGTCACACCTTCCTATGTGACCCCACTAAATTCCCATCCAACGCTTCTGATTCACAAATGGACCTTCAGAGTTTTGAACCCCAATTTTGACCGTCGATTGTACTGCGCCAACATTGTTAAAACCGCATCATATGTCTCCTGACTGGACCAACCGCTCTATATCATCAGCAGTTGTCCAGTCCAGCCACCAAAACCCGCAATTTCATTTCTCACGTACACGCATAGTCGCACAGAGAGTGAGAGTGAGAGAGATAGAGAAAAGCAATGGAGAAGGAGAGAGAGCAACTGGTTTACTTGGCTAGGCTCGCAGAGCAGGCTGAGAGATACGATGGTACTTCTTCTTCTTCTTCATCTTCGAGCAATTTATATTGCAAAATCTAAGCTTTGGTCTTTTCTCCTTGTATGTTTGATAAAAGGGGGTGGTTATGGGTATGTTTGATTTGTGTTTTTAGATTATGTACAGACGGGGGTTTTGCTTCATTTCTCTTGTTGGATTTCCGAGTTTCGATTGGTTGGTGTATTGTATGTTCCTATTTCTAGTCATTAGCTTATCATTTTGTGTTTCAATTATTCCCTTCGATTTAGGTCCTCTTTCTCTAGGATTAGTGTTGTATTTTGATTCATTTTTAGCTTCTTCGGCTGAAGTACGGTGATCGGTTCATGTCTGATAGGCATGTCATAAATGGGGATTGTCTGGTTTGTACTATTCTTCAACTTTGTATCACATTACTTCTCGGTCTCTCTTGTTCATAGACGCGAGCCTGGGTACCATATTGGTGAAAGCGTCGATGTGCTTCACATGTCTATTTGTGTTTTATTTATCCTCAACTCCAAAATGTTCAACCTGCTTGTTGCAGAGATGGTTGAGACAACGAAGAAAGTTGCCAAATTAGATGTGGAATTGACAATTGAGGAGAGAAATTTGCTCTCAGTGGGTTACAAGAATGTTATTGGTGCGAGAAGAGCGTCATGGAGAATCTTGTCTTCCATTGAACAGAAGGAGGAGGCTAAGGGGCATGAACAAAATGTAAAGAGGATAAAGGAATACAGACAAAGGGTCGAAGATGAGCTTTCAAGGATATGCAGCGACATATTGTCAATCATTGATGAGCACCTTCTCCCATCCTCCGGGTCTGGGGAATCAAGTGTCTTTTACTATAAGATGTGAGATTCATTGACCATTATATAATTCCCTTTCCTTTTAGTTGTTGAGCTGTTCTCACTTGGAGCAATAGTTCTGCTATACATTGAAAAATGGACAACACTTTCAAAGGTGGAGGAACTTTTAGATTTTTGCTATTTCTCGTGTAATTTGAGTTGATAGGCTGGTGTTTTCTGTGAAGTGATGCAGCCAAAGACCTAATTAAGACTTCATAACATTATTGTGTAATGGGATTTATATCTGTCAACCAGTTTATGACCGTTTTTTAAATTGGTTCAGGACGTTTATTCCCTCCAGAGTTTCAGTTAATCAATTATGTTTACTGAGATAATTTCATATTTGTGTTTGTGCTACTTCGTTTTGAAAATTTCAAACACCCTTTATTATATTTTCAGTGTGAAACTTTTTAATCTCTTTGGGGTAGGAAAGGAGACTATTACCGTTATCTAGCTGAGATTAAAAGTGGTGATGATCGAAAAGAAGTTGCAGACCAGTCCCTGAAAGCTTATGAGGTGTTTGGTGACCTTCCACTCGGTTTGAGATTTATTTGATCTTCACATTTTTGCTCAATTTATTTCCTTAAGTTTCTCTCATTTTGTTTCCGAACATTAAATATGAAAGTTTAAGAGAATTGTTCACTTAATGAAGGCTGCCACATGTTGTTATTTGCACTGCAGGCTGCCACTTCTACTGCTGCCTCAGATTTGCCACCGACTCATCCAATCAGACTCGGCTTGGCCCTGAATTTCTCTGTCTTTTACTATGAAATATTGAATTCCCCAGAAAGGTGAAAATGCCTTTTCTAAAAGATTTTGAACTCTATACTTCAGAAAAATGGTATTAATAATAATGGAAAAAAGTTGGTAACTATGCTATTTTCTTTATGCATACAGCTCGTTGGTAACTTCCATACTGCTTCTCTTCTCGTGGATGTGAATTTTGTGCTGTTGTCTTTACATTATCTATGTTGTGCAGGGCCTGCCATTTGGCTAAGCAAGCATTTGATGAAGCCATAGCAGAACTTGATAGCCTCAATGAAGAATCCTACAAAGACAGCACCCTTATCATGCAACTTCTGAGGGATAACCTAACATTGTGGACATCTGATCTGCCAGAGGAAGGAGGTAGCTTTACAATTACCCTCTCTCCCCAGAGCAATGAGCTCCTTGATCCTTAAAAATTTTCTTTAGAGAAATTCAAAATATTAGGGGTTACTTTTAGGCTTATGATCCATAGCTTGTTTTCTTCCAACGAAGAACCTTTCTTTCTTTTCTGGATCCATGAGGCATGGAGCTTTTTTAATTTTCTTTTTTTCCGAAGGAAGTTTGCAAGAGGCGCTAGTCAAAGAAAAAAATAACTGAAGTTGATGGTCTACTTTAAAATCTGAATTTTGGGTGAGACAGAATTCTGACGGATTTGATTAGGGTTTACTTTATGATGAAATGAAATCTTTGTGTCAGGAATTGCTTTTTTCAGTGGTGTTTGCGTATTGCTTCCTTTGATTCATAAATTTTATTGTGGGGCTAACAATGAGAGTTTCATCATATTGTTCTATGGAAGCTAAGAATTTGTCAGGCATTTGGACCTTGATCAATTTATATGATACAATGGAATGACTCTAGCCCGTATGATGAATTAAGATCAATTCTTTCTTTATCAATCAGTCACCATAATCATTCATACATTTTTTATAATTACAACTTTGCAGGTGAGCAACCTAAATCTGATGAACTTCAAGCCGAGGTAAGAAGTTTGTGATTTTGACGTATTCGTTTGTATGCATGTACCTACAATTGGATATCTGCTTTAGCTGCTCTGATTGGTGATGTAGGTAAAAGCAAAAGATTATAGTTACAGAGGGATCCTGTTTGCAGTTGTAATGTCATTGAATCATATGAATGATAAATTAATGATTTTGATATCATATATTTCATTGTATGCATTGTACAATACAGAATGCAATGAAGGATTAGGAGTATATACTGCAACTCCTTGGCCACTTTATTGAGACTGATCACAGTCTTCTTTTTATCAGTAACAGTTGCAATATTGATGATTAGGTAGTCCAGTCTTTTGAGGTTTAAGAAGCACACTTGATGGTGTTATTGATTTGGTTAAAATGTTTCTAGTTTGTCATAGTGGTTAAGGTGCATAGTTGAAAGATCTGTTATACGGCAACAGCGAAATTAACCAAACCCTTCATTTTAGGGAAAAGACCAAACCAAGTGCATCTTAGATATGCACACAGAAAAGGGAAATGTTTTATGAGATAGTAATTTTAAAAAATAGTTGTACGAAATGCAGTTGCACTGATGGTCTTCACTTCCGAAATTGGTTTTGAAAACTTTGAAGGTAATGCTATTTGTTTGGCCTAGCTTTGCAAAATTTTACTTATTGCAGATGCTGCTCGTACATGCAGATCTTATCTACTTATGCACTAACCAATTGTGCCTATTTATTTTCCAGAATTAGCTGGGGTAGAAGGGAGTGGTTTTCGGAGACTGCTTTCAGTAAGAGGAAGGGAAAATTATGACGCATTACCCTTTTAGTAGATGTGTGTGGAGTGGTGGACCATTGGCTTCATGGCTTGTGTCCATATATGATCAATAGATGGTTGCAGACAGTTTGTGAATTCTATTTAAACCTAGTTGGATTTTGCTACTTTTGAACCATTGCTGTCGCCTTTAGAATATATAGATTCAATTGGCTTTAGACTTGGCCTTGCGAACTTTCATATACTGATTGGTATTGCATTTGATCTTGTAATATGCCATTTCTCTTTAATGTTTATCCAATTTGCAAAATCACTATTGATTGTAGTCATCTACTTGTTGGCCAGATTTTTGCGTCAGTGCATGGCTAGTTTGTTTTATGGATGGTTTATCTTTTATAAATGCAGAGGCAGCTTGTTGGCCATTTTTGCTCCCCCTTCAGTAAACGTAATTTGTAATAGATATCCGGTAGCTAATGCCTGTGTTGGCTGCAAGACTTAATCTGAAACTGTATACAACAGAAAAACACGCAGTCATAAAGTCACGCGGAACATAGCTGTGTTTCCAGCAAACATCCTGTCTCAAGTGAAAACGATACAACTTCCCCATCTTTCATTTTAAAACCCTACTACTACCATTTACTCATTGAGGACGAATCGTATCAATAGTATACTTAATTACCTGTAGTGTACATACTCCACTTTTATATTTTTCGTCAATTGATTACCTACAATTTTAAGTAGAGAAAATGTTGATATGATTATATTAATGACATTACAATCAAAAGATGAAATGTAGCCAACACAGGGGAGTCAGAAGATGCAAATTTAGGAGCAAATAATCTGAGAAACCCCAAGGGTTGGAAAAACAAATGATATGTGCCTCCAGAACAAAGCCGTCAAGAAATCGATCATTAAGATCTCACGCCTTGCAGCCGAAAGGGGAGGCAACAATCGCCATTTCAAAACAGCTATTTGTTTGATCCAAAAGAACACAAAACACCCACACAACAATCCCCAATTTAATAATATACACCAGAATGCTGAAAAGACGAAAGAGCACGAAATGGTTCCGACTCATTTCTGCTCGCTCAAACCATTCCTTTGAGATATGTATATATATATAGAGGGAGAACTAGGAAACAAAACAAACCCTAGCTCGCCTAATCGTGTCCGTCTTTGATAGTTTGGGCCTGGGTTTGTCTTTACTACGTCTTTTTTGTACTTTGAACAGTAGATTCGCCCTGCTTCTGCTTGTTAGTTGTTAGAGGCCTTATTGTTGCAATCAAACATGAATTTTGGGTTTTAAAATAACAAAACATAATTTTCTTCTGGATTATATTTCATTAAAAACTATATAAAACTAAAATAGGATTAATTAAATAAATACATTTTCAATTCTATATGTACCGAGTGAGTGGGATCATACCTCTATTCTATATAATTATTAGAAATAACATTTCTACTAGATAGGGATAAAGCTACATATTATTGGAACTCTCCAGACATCGGGCCTTCGCGAAGTATTTTGAAGTCTCTGAACCAAATATTTTGATGGAAGAATCCAAGTTTTGTTTGCCGAGAATAGGCCAAGTGTCCAGTCATGTTGGTATATATGTATGACTGAACTTTAGCTCAAACGAGATGGAATAAGAAGAAACAGCAAATAAATTGATTTATCTAACAACTCCACCGTCAAAAAGTATTATTTAGTTAAGACTCTTCTAGTCCAACTTTTGACCTTTAGACAGAACAGAAAATGGTAAGACCGTTTCATCTTTCATTCCACCTGACAAAAGTCGAATGACTTTCATGTTTCAACTGATAAAGTTGGCTTCAGACGATAATTTTGTTTGGTATAAATCCATAACACCACTTAGAAACATAAAGTGAAATTACAACTGAATCATAATCACCTTTCTACCTCCCGCTTGCCTCATAATTCAAGAAACCAAAAGAGAGTCTATGTATCGCATATTTGCAACAGGAACTTTTACTGGAAGATCTGCTTTAAAACCAAATGCTAAGGAGACAAGATATAGGATTGAGCTTTCATATACTACAAACCGGGTATTTCTTGAATCCAGGTAAACAACTTCTGCTCAAAACAGTGGCACAATAGAAGGCAATTTATGTCAGATTTCTAACGCGATCCCACAGAGAAATCAAGCTATATCAAACACTGAAATCTAATGAATAGAATAAATTTACAAAAGGCAGAAGAACCCTGCCATGGTTCTCTGAATTCTTTGGCAGAACCTGATGATTGCAGAGGAGAGATAGGGAATATGCCAGTCATGTATGGATAGATATTGTTTTTTATTGTCGAATGCATACGTTGGAAAGCAGGTATGTGTAGGGGCTCCAGGAGAACAATAGTGTTGAAAAGATTTTATGCCCTAAATCTAACAACAACACAAGATATGTCATCTTTACTGTCTTTTCTTAATGCCTCCGCTATTAGCTGCTTAGCTGCTTTCATTGGGTCTTTAATCCTTCGTGCCATATCAACAGCCTCTTGGTTTGTCATCACCTGCATCGTTCAAGACGAAGGAAAGAGTAAATAATCCATGTGGTATTCCCTAATACAAGCACAACCTATCAAAGGAGCAGTATTTAGAACCGACTGTGTGTCGAGAGACAAAGAAATTAAAATCCAGATAACCTTCCAAAGGCCATCACTTGCAAGGATCAAAATATCTGTACTTTCATCTATATCTGTTACTTGAATGTCGGGATCAGACCGTAAATGTGACTTGAGGCTCTTGTCCCCAAAAGCACGAGATACAGCCAACTGCCCATTCACTCTGGGGACATCTCCTGGATAAATATTTGCAAGAGAAATCTAATCAATAGTAAGCCCATGTTCCAAAAACATGTAGCAAAGCAGTATCAAGCAATTAAAACATCAAGTTACCCTAAATCATGCATATGGAATCCTTAAGCTACCATCTATATTCAAGAGATGTTAAATAGTCTTTTTCTTTCAGTTCAATGTAATAAATAGTCATGAACTTGAGAAGTCCGTAAGCTACCAGCGTTGATACATACCAGTGGTCCTCAATTCTATGAAACACAAATAATCCCCAATCAGTCTCGTGTGTCTATAAATCATTTCACCACCAATTCCCAACATTGAATTGAGACTAGATATTTTATTTAGGTAATCACCTTACACTTCCATTGAAACTAAATGTGAACCAGACTAGACAAACTAAATCACATTTCATCCACCGAATGGAAAAAGGGCTACTTGTTGAGCAAACATGCTTGATTCCGGAATCTGAAACTTTTCCTTCCGGATGTGATGCACATTGATTTCTGGGAATATAATGGTAAACAGGTTTTACTCAAAAACAGTATGAAGAGAACTTCACTTTAGCCATTGACCTTGACTAGCTCTACACAAATAATTCAAAATGTATGGGATAACATTGTCAACGTAAAATATGAACAAAGAATCAGGATATAAGGGAAATAAGATTGTTAAACAACAGCTGATGAAAAGTAAACCTAGGATTCACAATATCCACGAAAGTTCCAATTTCATGACAATACATGCTCTTTGTTAGAGCAGCAGATAAAAATAATATTGGCAGCCATCTATCTCAATAAGCTAACAACCTGGCATGTTTGAGACAAACCCTCCTTTGTTCTCTATGCTACCTCTTTCAGTATTTGGTTCATGATCTGTCGTCATTTGTCTTGCTTTGCCCCCTCTTGAAAGAACTGCTCTTGAATCTCCCACGTTAGCTACCCACAATCTTCCATTTATCAAAATTGCAGTCACGGCTGTTGACCCACCCAGCCCCAAATCAGAACTATGAGAGAGAATAGCCTGATCTGTCCTTTCATAGGCTTTCAATATAGACCTGCTAGGGTCCACCCAAAACTCTTCCTAAAATGGTCAGTAGTAAAATGTTAGATTTTGTAACAAATCAGCTCCTAAATAGACAGTAAGAAAATGTTAAGCTGTCCGAGAAGTATCCACACCTCTTTTAAGATATTGGGAAACAAATGCTTTTGTAAGTATGCGGGTACACCATCACCCAAATGACCGTCATAAATAGCAAAAAGTCCCAATTCTTGTGCATGCTCCTGCATGAACTTAGCAACATAATAATCCTCCATTCGGTGATTGGCTTTTCCTTCTACTAAGCAGTAACCATATTTGACATAACCATCGCGGCTTTTTCTCTTACCAGCGTTAGATGATGAACGTCCTCCCACAAACTACATGTGAGAGAAACCAAATTGAATCTAAATCTGACATGCTTCAAAAGAAGCAAGCAAAATAAATTCCAAGTTTCTAAAAGTACCAAGATGAGGCAGAGAAATGGCATTACAGCAGAAAACAAAATGTAAAATAGTTTCACGTACCACATACGCATGAGTAGTTATTAGTATACACTGGCTAAACGGATAAACCAAACCACAGACCATGCTTTATTCATACATTTTTATGGGCAAGGAAGTATAGAATTAATAACAAGAAAATAGGTATCATAAACACACACCTCAATTCGTACAACCTGGTATTAGTACTTCAATTGCGATAATGCAAATTTGCATATTCTTGAAATTCTATAAACCAGATTTATGGAGAAGCTACATAAACCTTCGAAAGCAGTCAAATAAAACAAAATAACCCAAGACGATGACTTTTAAACTTCCCATCCATCCCTTTTCAACATATAGCCTTAGTGTGTATTATCGATACCTAATTTACTAGAATCAACCCAAAAAAACCATATATGCGACGTTATATGTATGTAACAAGAATCAAGGCCAGAATTGTGCAGAATTCTCATAAGAATGTGAGAATAAAATTTATAAAAAAAAAACTTCTCAGAGACTATGCATAATAGAACCAAACTTCAGATTAGCACCATGCTTCTGAATCATTTTAACAGCCCATTTAGGAAGCAAGCATGTAAGCCAATTAATTAAAAATATAGGATCACAAACATCAATATAATATTGATGATGAATAAGATCGTTACCTCAGAGTAGGAAGTAAAAAAACAGCAAAACTTATCCATATCAGAAAACTATTTACACAACCTCCACCTCCTTCAAACTAAATCCCCACCATCCACCTCCAGTATCCACTTCCAATCCCAATTCCAAAGAAAATCCACCGCTAGGACGCTAGAATCTGCAACATCAAAATGTAAAGGTGATCACAAAATAAGAGACGAAGCGTACAGAAACCGCACCTACCCAAATAAGCAACCCTAAAACCCCAAGCAGTTAGAAAGAGAAACAAAAAACTAAATATACGAATTGGGTATTTGTCAATTACCTCGAAACGATCCAATTAAGAGATGAAAAAGAATAGATTGTCGGTAAAGAGGAGAGGGATACGTGAGTAGGAGCAAAACCAAGAGTCGGCTATAGGTTTCAGAAAAGAGGAGAACAGATATGTTTACGTAAGTGTGCAGAAGAAACAGAGTCGGCTGGTTTTGTAACAGAAGAGGAACAAACGCTATTTTCTTTACGTAAACAAGTGACGAA
The DNA here is from genome assembly GCA_026770325.2 of Erythroxylum fimbriatum. NCBI lineage: Eukaryota > Viridiplantae > Streptophyta > Magnoliopsida > Malpighiales > Erythroxylaceae > Erythroxylum > Erythroxylum fimbriatum. The sequence continues at coordinate 35,662 of JANZLH020000276.1, forward strand.
AATTTTAAACATTAAAAACAACTTCCCGAAAAAGCTGATATTTGGGCTTTTCTGAAAAGCTCCAAATTTTAACTTTTCAAAAAGCTGTATTCTGACTTTTAAAAAAGCTGTTTCTATTCTAAAAACACTTTTTAATTTTTCAGCCAAACAACTATTTTTTCCTTAAAATGGCTTCCGCGGTGTGAAAAGTACTTTTGGGACTTCCAAAAGCCGAACCAAACAGGCACTAACCTTTCATGAAAATTATTGTTATGTTTAAAAGATCAATAGGTTTATTTATTATAACACCATTGTTTAAATGTTTTCTTTAAAGATAACTTAATCTTTTGATGCGAAGGCAAATACCTTATTATAAATATCTCCTGGTTACTCAACTAGGCCAATTTTTTCATTTAGCTTGGTTGGAGAGTCATTCTAGCCTTTTGACTAGAAAACAAATATTTTTGTCGTGATTGCCCCTAATTATTCAGCTATATCACAACTCTCAACTGACTATCAGTTTTATTCTTAACCCAATTTTTTTCAAAAAGGGCCAACATAATATGAATTTTATTTAATACTTTTTATTTTTTTCATTTAATTTCTTTGCCTACCTTATTTCTTCTTAGTCAATCATTCTTATGAAAGGGTACTAATGATGCTAACCAATTCAATTAACTATAATAATAAATGTATACAAACAAATTTCATAAAATAAAAGAATAGGTGTCATGTCTTAATTAACATGCATATTCATCCCAAAGATACTTAAAACCCAAATTTCATAAGTTACTATGCCTTTACAATTTAAATGACCATGTTCAAAAATAAACTAATTCTATTCAATTCTTGTCATTGACTTATTAACACATCACAATTCCATCCTAATAAAAAACCAACATAATACAAATATAAAATTCACACACAATTGATACACACAAATGCAAAATTCACACATATATGATATAAATGCAAATTTTGTATACAATTTATATGCAATTGCATATACATCATCACACTTGAACAACTCATTGTCCTCAATATGAAAACAAACAATACAAATAAAGATAAATAACAACAAAGAAAAAATTAGAGCAAGAATACTTATAGTATTTCAGTGGTGATGGTACCAATAAAATAGAATAAAAATAAACAAAAAATAAAAATATTCTAATTCTTGAGTTGCCTCCCAAATAGTACTTGTTTAACGTCATTAGTTTGACGTACTTTTCATATTTATACTAGATTGGTCGACCAATGTGTCAACATATTCTCATATTATACTTTTAGCTTACATTGATCAACTACTAGCCTATATTGGTTGACTAATCCCTCCAAAATCATAATTTAAAAAAGTTTTAATGCTCAAAATTTTAATGCAATTATAATTAAAATAATATCCAAAATATTTCCTAAAGAGTGTTTAAAGATCAAAAAACTTTTCTCTTAAGTAAAAACCTTATACATCTTGATGAATGAAAAGATTCATACAATAAAATGATATGAAATGCTTATGTATGGGGAGCCTTTAATATTACCAAACTAACAAAGTTTGATTATAAATAATATTACAAAATATAAAATAAACTTAATTTACCTTGATCTTCTTTTGCTTTTAACTTGATCTTTAGTTTGAAGGCTATAAACTTCATCTTTTTGGTTATCATCTTCAAAAATTATCTTTTTGAGTTATACATCATTTCATCTTGTTCTTATAAAGCTTCTTATCAAGATAACAAACACATTAGTAGGATTTAAGTTTTATTATCATTAAAATATTGATTGGAAATATGGGTGTTGATGCCCTTTTATTTAAAGTATTTCAAAAGATTGAATTAGATATCAATTTTATCTATATAAAGATTGTATCATGATTAAATTACACTATAGAACTTTATTTGGCATATATCATTAGTCACTAACATATGTTAAATAGACTTTACTTTTAGCCTGATTTTTTTATAGCATTATGCTTGTATTTTGGGTATTCTTATAAGATTCGATGCTTGAAACAAGTTATATTTTGTTTTAGATCTTTTTTAGAATCTCTAAGGAAAATAAGTGAATTTGGAGAAGAATTTGAGTCAATATTGAGAAACCTTAAAAGATATAAAGAAAGGACCTAAAATATAGTAGTAACATACTATTATGTCACTGGACTCATTCTATCACATCCCATTTTGTTTATTCTTAGAGACTTTCATCTAGGGTATACGACACGTACATATCATCATGTTCAGGTTATGTTCAGATTATGTTCCAAAAAGGGACATTCTATTTCTGCAATCATAAACAACATATCCTCTTGTTTACCCATGTTTAGAGGTGATTATTTGTATGAAAAGTTCCAAAATGGGAGATAAAACAACATAAAGCCTATATAGTCCATGTTAATGTCGTATTGTGCATAAAAATTAAGGTGAAATTTATTAAAAGAAGTGGTAGATATAATAGAAGGGAGATTTTTTCACAAATAATTTTTTACAGTAAAAAAGTGTCAATTAGGAGCCAATCAAACAACAAGAGATCAAGGTGAAATAAAATCATGGAAGAACAACAAGAATTTAAAGATTCAAGATTTATGAAGATCATTTATCTTTTGTTCTTCCTTATTTATTCGTAAACTAATTAGGACATAGATCAAGGTGGGATAGACCATAGGATGTGATGTTTTGGTTTAATGAAATTCCTAGTTTTTTAAGAACTGTTCATGTTCATATAATGGTTTAAATCGAAAGAATGAAAATAAAAGATATAATAATTAGATTCATACATTGAGATTGAGAGATTATTTGTATGTTTAGATCATAAAATGAATGATGAGGTACAAATGGGCTAGTCAAGAGAGAATTATATGATCCGCTTAGGTTAGGTAAAACCTATAATGAGAAATCATGAATCAGATTAATGCATTCTTAGGTTATCTTTATTATAAAAAGATTTCAGTTAATTTGATCTAAAAATAAGGATTGTGTTGCTCAAGAGAGAACATAATTATACCTTAGAAATTCTTACTGGTTTAAGAAACTATAGTCATTCATAAATTAAAGTGAAGTTGAAACACAGTAAAGTCCTAAGGAATTTCTTACCTAGGTCTAGTTTATTTACAGATTGGTTTATACTTGATCATGCTTCAATTTGATTCTTTAGAATTGTTCATTATTTTGTTTTAATCAATCATGGTTGATATTCTAGATAATTAAGCATACGAAGAATAAGTAATTAATAACTAATCACTATTCCTTATGGAATTGACATGTACACATTAGTGCTAGCTATATCTATACTAAGCTTTTGTACCTAAAATAGAGTACATTGGTTACCTATTTTTAATTGCTTCAACCCGATTTTTGCCCAGCCTGGCTCGATTTTGGCCCAGGTCGACTGAGCCACTGACCACGAACCGGCTCGGCCTAGCCTATGGCCCAAACGTTATTTCAAAAACGGCGTCATTTTTTACGTTTTTCTTTTTTAAAAAATGATGCTTCGGCGCATTTTTGATGTTTTTCTTTTTTAAAAAATATGATGTTCCAGCGTCGGGCTACGGGTCGGGGTTGAGTCGGGCCACCCTGGTCTACGATTGGGCTGGGCTCGGGCCGGGGCTTTGATAAGTCTAATCTTTAGTTGTTTTAAATCTCCATTTTATGCCCTAGTTTCATATGAATTCTTCTCTTTTTGTTCTGAAAATGTAATTATAACCTATGAATGCACTTGAAGCTAATTAAGTACCAAATATACAACAAAACTATAAAATATCAAGTAAAATATATCAAATATGAGTGTATAATTATAGTCAAACTAGCATCTATCAGCAAGTAGTTAGTTGCATAGCATTTTGATGACCTTTATGATTGAATAAGAAATGAAAAATCTTCATTCATATGTTTGATTTGTTTGACATTTTTATGGAATTGTTTTCTATTTAAGATTTGAATGATGGAGTTAGTTTGTTTGAAGACAAGCAATTGCTTATATATGGGGGAGCATGATGTATGTTAGACATATATTACTTTTAGCATTATTTTCATAGTATGTTACTTATATTTTAAATAATTTTAAAAGGATTTAATAATTATTATCATTTCAAGTCTTATTTCTACTTATACAAGGAAAAGGAGCATAATTAGAGAAGAAGTTAAACAATTTTGAAAGAAATGAAGGAGGATCCATAAACACGACACCTACAATCTATCGAGTTGAGGGCTATGTCTAAAGGTGGTTACCTTTGTTTCTCTTTCACAACCCTACATCCCCTCATATTACCCCTAGATAAAGAACACAATATCTTATATGGTCCTGAGTAAGTCATGTGTTTACATTGAAGAATTCTAAAGAAGTACCAAGATAATATTGTACAGTTTCGAATTTAAAGAAAAAGAAAGGTAAAAAAAGGAGTTCTTTACCTAAGAAATGTTTAAAAAGTCATTTTTAAAATTGTTCTACATTATTTTTGATCAATACTACATCGCTCTTCGAAGATAGAACAAGATTTAAAGATTCAAGATTCAAGAACAATGATTTCTTTATCTTATTTTCTTTCTTGTTTTTATGTTGGTATTATTTGTTTGATTATGAACCAAATTGGAATATAGGTTTATCTAGGATGAACTTAATGTGCAATATAATGTAATTGACACCGATTTAATGAAGTTATAGTCTTCTTGAGATTTATTTACTTTTTTTATACTAATTGAATAAAAGGAGCAAAAGTGGAAAATTCAATTATTTGATTCAAGAGATAAGATATATGGTTAGATCATAAAGTTGATAAAGAGGTTAAGCATGAGCTATTTGAGAGATGCAAGATCTTCCTAGGTTAAGGTCTAATTTATCAAGAGAGTTCACAAAATAAGTTAAAGCATTCTTAAGTTGCTTAGACTTGAAAGGATTTTAGTTAGTTAAATTATAAATAAACGTTTTATGTCTCAAGAGAGAATATCATCTAAGTTGGGAACTCTTAATGGTCCAAAAAACTCAAGGCATTCATTAAATCAAAGGAAATTTAATATAGCAAAGTCCTAGGCAAAACCTAGCCTAATTATGTCTCATAGATTGATTTATTCTTAACATTGCTTTGTTTAAGTATTCAGATTCATTATTCATTTTTTTTTCTTATTCAATCATCCATAATAATTATTCCACCTTATTAAGTTTGTGAATAATAATTTGTTAACCAATAGTCTTTATGGAATCAACTCATACTCTTTTGTGCTAGCTATAACTAATTTGTGCGCTTGCAAAAACAATAACCAAAATTAGTAATAGGAAAATTTATAACTTGGATATGATAGAGAGAAAACAACACAAGACAACCCATCACCTTTGATATCAAACTTAGAACTTATCAAATGATTTTTCCTTTATGGTGTCTAATCACTTAATAAATTTAATTATTGATTCTTTATAATCAATAGCTCAATTCTCCTATCTTGTATAACGTACATTAAACCTTAATTCATTGATGTTATAACCTTAATACACACAATTTTCCTATCTTGATTGTTATAAAATATGTAGGACTATTGAACTATGTGAACATCAACAAACCAAGTAGGTTCTTACAAGAACATTTTCTTGGTTTTGTCTTGAGAATAGATTGGAAAGAAAGGAAATTAAAAGAATGGAAGTGACCGGTTAACGAGGGTATAGTATACTTTGAAGTTTGAACATCTTGACAACCTCCATTTTCTTTGTCAGGGTTCATTTTTGTTTTACCATCGTAATCTACAGTTTTAATACTGGGGGTTATAAAAAAAACCACTGTCGAGGAATGAGGGTTGGCTTTGTCGGCTAGGAATCAACAGTGAAGACAAGATTACAAAAATAAAGAAGTTAAAAGGGTGTTTTAAAAATATTGCACCATGCTCCTACAGCCTACAGCCGTTGCTGCTTTTCCTATTCTCAAATCCACTGGCATATAAGTCCCTGCTTCTTAGCTGCTAAGCTTAGCAGAAAAGCCGCCGCCTCCTCTGCAAGAAAGATCCCGTCCGTGTTACAAGCAACATCTATAATCTTAAACAAGGCAACAAAAACTGCTTTAAACATATTCATCAACAAGGCAAGCCATTCAATAATTTGTTTACACAACACTAACAAAACTTCAGTTTAAAGCCTGGAAAAAGATCAAATATCCAAGGTGGTAAAAGGGAAGTTCTCTAACTGGAGAAGCTTATAGTCTTTGTAATCCACTATCAGTTACTTACATGGCTTTCAGACTCTCGTACATTGTCCAGAAGCTCAACAATCTCAAGTTGCTTTATTACTGTAGTATTTAGGACCTACAAGAACAATATAATTGTGCATAAGCTCTTTCATCTCTACAATGAATATCCATCTTCCATTTATCAAAATTTACTTACCCTTTTTGTTTTCTCAAGGTCAAACTCCACACATTTTATCCGCTCCAGGGATTCCGTGAGCATTTGTTCCTTTTCCAATGGTATTTTAGATTCTTTCTTGCTTAGTTCCTCGACTACTTTTTCTAGTCTCTGAAGACGGTCTATGCATGGATGGATGCACTCTTCATCAATGACAGCTTCAACGACTGTAGAGTGTCTCATAATGCTGTGTTCGCTCACATTAGACGGGCAAATACTGTTGCATCGTCTCCAAAATTGAGATGGTAAACTTTGTAAAAAGGCAATTAATTGGACTATGAATGATATTGCCGTTCTTGTCACACAGAGGACATTCCTCTTCCCAAGCTTTTCCTTAATCATGCCAGACCAATAAACGAGAAGACCTCCTGAAATGAGACATGAATCAAATACTTAAACCACATGAGAACAACAGCAGAGCACGAGTGTACGTGAGAACCTTACAAGCAGAGTCATGCTTAAAACTCTCCTTTCAATCTGACAGGACACTATAACATGTCTAACGAGAAAGAAAACCATTTGCAGGAATCACAACACACATCCCCCATTTGCAGGAATCACAACACACATCCACAAAAATGCACCAAATCCATCAAATATAGAGAATGGCATCATTTGCATATAAATGCAAACCAAGATGAGTTGTCTTTTTGTGTCCATTATAGCAACCTTTTGTAGAGTTCAAGCTTATTGTCGTTGTAGTAAGCAAGCATTATCTTCAAATGCACTATGTAGCAAGAAAACATCAAGTACTACCTTCAGCATTTGATGTTCCTCCGCGATGAATGTTTCTAAAATCACTGTTATGAGATTGATTTTCAGGATGTTTAACTAGTGAGTTGCTCTCTATAGCTTTCTCTACTACTGAGAAACTATCATCACAACTGTAGTATGCATTTGAATCTGATGTCTGTACCTGCAAAAATACATATTACATACACAATCAGACACAAGCAAGTTATTGCACATGTAAGCTCAAACAGCTGCGTCAGTTTAACAAATTGCATTATGTGAAACTTACTTTTTCATGAACGGGGCCCAAACATGTACATGTAGAGCTCCTTCGTCCTATTGGAGAAGAAAGATCGTTAATATTGGATCCTGATTCTGCTGTTGATGGGTCACTTGTTCTTCCCTGAAAGCGAAAAAGAAAAAAGCTGCATCAAGGACAAGTATACTAGAGCTATGAATTATTCTGTGAGAGAGCCATACCTTCAAAGAACGTATCTGAACACAGGAGTCTAATTTCAGCTGGTCATTAGACATCCTGTTGATTTGTTTCACAAGAGTCGCTTCCACATTATGAACAAGCTATAACATGAAAATTGTTAATTTCCACTACAAAAAATTCAAAGAAAAGGCTCAAGCCACAAAGAGATATCATTAAACGCGGCACAAAGAATTTGCAAAATTAACTTCCACAAGAAGGAAGCCTACCTTCACTATTTCAGCGTCGTTCCATGGACCTTTGTTGGAATAAAGACACCCTCCTGCAGCAGAACAAGCGCAAGAACCACCCAAGAAGTGTGGCAACTGACTGAAAGTGGGAAAAATACGTAAATAACTAAGAGATTTGGGAAGGAAAAAAATCTCAAGGAAATAGAAAAATTCAGACCTTGCATCAACAACTTCCTGCAGCTTGGACAGGCATTTGGGTTCCAAAACCTGTAATTGTACAGCTATAGTCAATCACAACTGCTGGAAAAGAAACATATAAAGCTGCACACAGAATGCTGTATCTTTTACCTGTATTTTTGCTATAGTCTTTGAATCCAGAAACTTCTGTGCTGCAGGCCAAAGCATCTTCTTAAAGCCAGGACCAGCATTGACAATAAACATCCTATGCAATGTCTGATGGCTCATATGATGTTAGAATCAATTAAGCATCCAAAAGGATAGGCACCATTTGAATGAAATAAGTACCTCAGGATAGTAACAGTTGTCTATCTTTGTCACGGAAGCCAAGAGAGTTGCTGCAGCTCGAGTAAAGTTCTTCATGCCCTTTTTTATTGAAGAAAAATTAAAAACATACATCAATAACCAGTTGAAATATGTAAACAACCAGCACCAAGACCCGCAAACATTCAGCAACAGAGATAGAGTACATATCAACAACCAATATTGAACCAATACATTTCTTTACCTTTCCAGATATAAGTGTCTCATACATACTAATGAAGAAGAACATATGAAACATGAAAACAACACAACCCATCACCTGATATTGAACAAATACATTTCTTTACCTTTCCAGATATAAGTGTCTCATACATATTAACGAAGAAGAACATATGAAACATGAAAACTGGATGTGAGCATTCATTGCACCCTCTAAAGTGCACGAGGAAAGGAAAGTTAGGCAGTGACCCAAATTTCCAAGCCCTTACAAGTAAATATAGGGGAAAGTTCAGAATCATACATACCAAGCCCTGGACATCCAATATTGTTGTTGTCGAACATATTTGCCTTTTTGCAGCAATTGAACAAGCAGGGAATTTCTCGAGTAGAGCCTTCTCAAACTCTTGGACATGATATTTTAGGTATCGATCAATAGAGGTAATACGCATCAGCTTATTGGGGTGAGCTTGTCCAAGAGTTTCAATGTAGACAGGTCGGCCTTCTTTATCCACTCCATGGTACCCGTGAGGATAGTATTGCAAGACTTCCTCCAGCTCTTTAAATTCAAAATCCTAATAATTATTTTTTAAAGAATGTACCGTTGCAGTTAAGTGAAAAATGGGAAGGTAATTTAAGGAAGGAACTATGGTAGAAAAAGCCAATATACAACTACAACTGCTACTCTGTTCTCATTGAGAAAATACTCAAGAAAACTCCTTTTCATTTTTAAGTGCCACAGATTATTTTGTTCTTACCTCTAGTATGGTGTCAGTCCCATACTCTTTCCTCCAGTTAAGCATTTCTTCCCACATCTGGATTGTTTTTTCTACGTTAAAATCTCTGGCTTTCAGAAATCTACAAAGTTTGAATAACCACCACAACTATGAGTCATGAGTAAAATCATATCTAATTGTGCAAATCTATCAAAGAGATCACTCAGAGACCAAAAGATATAGCCGACAGACCTTAACAAAGTATGATAGTCATCATGCCTAAGAGGCAACGAGTCCCTTGCAAGAAGCTTTTGGCGCAATTCATATACAATACTCTCCTCTTTTGCGTCCCGAACATCCTCTATGGATATGGAAGAAACTCTGTAATCAGTTCTCTGTTTCCCTCTTTTCTTGAGAGAATGTGTAAACTTATTGGAAGCATTCAATGCCTTCTTCTTAAGATTGCCGATTTTTGATCGCCTCCTCTCATCTTCTGAATTCTCAAAATCAGATCTTTTCTCTCTTATATCATCATTAGCTCCGATTCCTTCCAAACCTTCAGAAGAAATAGTGACAAAAGAGGTTAAACACGAAATGGATCACCTTCTCTCCAACTTTAAATCGTAGAATCACAAACCAAGTAACTACCAATAGACGTACCTGACATATCAACAAAAGAAAGAGGAACCCAAAACGTTCAAAGGAAGAAAGAGCTTCTAGGAAAACCTCACAGAAGAGAAAGCATATATGCTGCTCTGAACTATCAAAAAACGAAGATAATGTCATCAACACTGCTAACATACAAAAGGAGAAGCATTACCATTTAGGAATTAGCGACTTAAATGAATTGTACTGAAAACACCAACAGATTACTATTTTCTTTAGTGACTTAAAGGATTAGTAAATTAGAAAACGGGAACGAGAAAAGATACATTGGGGAGACGTATACTGCAATAAACAGTTTTCTTTTGGCTTTCTTAAACTTCAGCATTCAGACATCCTCTCTTTTGCATCTAAGTGATTAAAGTAGAGATGTGCAAAATCTCTGCTGAAATTAACAAACGGTTAATGAAGAATAAAACCTGCGGAACAAGGAACGTAAAAGGCACTTAAAGTCGTTGACGAAGCTCGTAGATCTGAATGAACTAAAGACAAAAACTTGGATGATTATGGGAAATACATGGCTTATAATTCTGCCAACGGTTGTCAAGTTCACTTCTTTTCTAGGTTTGCATCAAGCCAAGTTCAGTCCTTTATCGAACAGGGAATCATACGGATCGATGTCCCAAGAACAACTTCTGTTGTATTTAAACAGCTAATAAATGCACCCCAGGTGACAACCCCACCACACTACCCATGTCTTTTAAAATTATTACTAGCTGAAAAGAAACAAAGAGGGAAAGAAAATAATGAAGTTCTCTGTGAACTGAAAACAAAAGAGCGTTACAAGGTAGAGCAACAAACCATCGGCATCATACGTTAGATTACAAAATTTATGGAAGAGGTCCTCAAATTGAAACCCAGAAACAAAATCAGGAAACGTACGGATCTTCAAACTCACCCAAAGGGAAAGCAGCAAATTTGATGTTGATGGATTATCACATGATCGAAAAGGGCTCTATTTTTGGTTGAAGTTGCTTACAAGCGAGGTTGCAGAAACTCTATATTTTCGGAGAAATGTAGCTAATTTGAGGACAAGAGGAAAAAGGAGAAGGGAAGAGAGATCTGAATGCCAAATGCGTGTGTGTAACTTCTTCTCACTCTGTACCAAAGCAAGTTTTCTTCTTTTTTTATCTGTCTAAAAAATTCATATTCTCTGATTCTTTCTGTCTCTGCCCCTGTCTTCTTGTGTACAATATGTATGTATGTGTTTTCCAACGCAAATGAGAAAGGTGCAAAGGAGCGGCTGAAGGTTCCAGCGATGGAGCGTTGAGAATGAATTGGTCTTTTTACGCTGTCAACTTGTGCTTACGTGTCCGATTAGATAATCTCAATTTTGTAAAAAGATTATTCCTTTTAGACAATAAACTCTGTTTTATCATTTACTCCACAAATATCTATTAAATGATATTTGGATTTCCAAGAAAAGAGAAACATACCTACAAGGAGGTGTAGAGCATCCAACCTGCGTGTCTCACTAAGCATTTGTCCTTTGTCTGAACCGAACATGAAGAATCGGGGAGGTCTTATCAGTCTCTCTGCATGCCCGACCCGTCCACTGTGATTTACATTTTACAGTGTTAATTAGTTAGCCTAACAGTGGTTGGTTCGTAGATTACCTAATTATGGTTTTTAACTTGAGAGTCTGACTTACCTTCTTCCAGCTTCCCCTTCTCTTGACTCTTGGGAAAGGAGACGGTAAAAAAAGGCACAAGCTTTTGTCCCATCCGTGGATGATTGCCATCTGTTATTTTTAAAATGCTTTCGGAGGAATGTAAGGTTAACTTCACAGTCGACAATTTATAAATACATCCAAGTGGAAACGGCAAATGGATGCAGGAGTCATACAGCACAACAGAACAAAAGCAAAACAAACTTCATTTAAGAAGACAGACCAGAAGTTCACAGAACAGAACAGAGGATAGTAAATGCAACACAGTCATGTCCATTCTCCTCATTTATTACTAGTGTTCATAATGCCACCATGATTCCACTTTGCTTTTCACGTCACAAATTCTCCTCATCCTACTTATCGCAGCTGCTGCTCCTAGATTAGATGTCTCAGCTCTGAATTCCCCTGGTAACTAACTAATCATCACTTGTAAATCAAAAACAGGCTACCATGTCTTATATATATAGTTATAGCGTAGGAACATGCAACCTCAAGCAGTCTTGTCATGTACTTGATGTTAATTATCTTTAATTACTTTCACAAATTACTTCCTTTTGCATTCCACCGATCCATCTAATCTCATTAGGCTATTCATACATTCATACCACCTTTGATCTTCAAGGTGGTTCAACCATATAAACAACTAACACGATAAACAACTAACACGATATTACCGTCCAAACCGTGTTTTCTTGTTCTCAATCAAATATTTTAAAATGGGCAAAACCAAGAAGATGAAGAAACCACCACCAAGAGGAAGAACTTCTAGGGAAAAGTGGGGCAAGGATATAGATAGCTAGGTAGGGAATTAAGTATAACACAACTCTCGAGGAGGGCCAAACAAGTAAAGACAGATGAGGTACAGGAGGAAGGATGAGCGTCGGTAGAGAAGTCACTTTCACAAAGACAGAGACAACAAAATCGTAAATATTACATATAAAGTCGAATGTAGGATTTAGGTGCATGAAGGGGAAAAATGGCTTGAGTTAGGAGTCTATATCACCAATATAATACTGCCCCTCTCAATCTTTAATCTTTTTCTGCCTTGTATTACGTGTATATATTAAAAAATGGTCCCCCGTCTTATTACATAATATATAGATGGATACAGGTAGGGAAGAGAAGAGAAGGCGACTAGTTAGTGTTGGATGATATAGCATGCAACTAGCATATTATGGTGTTGTTTTGTCTGAATTTGGCGTAAACATCCACATTCCTATTGCACCCTGCCCTACAAAGTGTCTTGAGAATTACTGCCCCAAGTTAGAAATTTCTCTCTAAAGTGTAGCAGGACAATAGAATCCTACTCCAAAGTTAACGCCTTCTCTATCAACTTTGGCGCAAAAAAAAAAAAAAGAACAACTTATCTAAATACAAAGTGTCTTGAGAATTACTACCCTAAGTCATAAATTTCTCTCAAAAGTGTAGCAGGACAATGGAATCTAACCCCAAAGTTAACGCCTTCTCTATCAACTTTGGTGCACTCCAAATGGCAGAGTAGGAACTGTCTTCGAGAGCAAAAAATAAAAACTTGTGTTTGATGAAGCTTAAAAAGAACAATAATGAACAATGCTTGATAAACTTTTATATTGCAAACGTGAATGAGTATGTAAAGAGGTCTTGAACGTTGTATGGAGAAAAATGAAAGAAAGTACGACATATTGAGAAGCAGAAGTGGGTGTAAAGCAATGCATAAGTCGTATATATATATATAATAAAAATAAGAACATTGGGGTACAATAACAACGACAATTGAACCACACGAATGTAAGGCGTTATGATAATAAGCTGGGACGTTTGGGACATTTGTGTAATAAAGATGTAAGGCATTAAGGTGTAATAAAGTGGGACATTTTGGAACAATCAATACTAACAATCCCACAATTTGTAACACCCAAATACCCCCTAGGAGGATATGTGGATGCCACCCAAGACAGTACAAACAATCACACTGTTTTTATTTTATTTAGTAACTCCACACACATTATTACACATCGTAAATCTCAGAACAGAAATCCAAAGAATATTACAGGCCCAAATA
>JANZLH020000277.1:44190-55166 GCA_026770325.2 Erythroxylum fimbriatum
GGGTCAGGTTACCCTACCATGAACACCCCTAGTAAACTCTAATTATGTATGTGATCTTGATATAAATAGATAAATTGTAAGTTACACGTTCATGCTTGTTGAAAGGGTTATAAGATGAGTTTCAGGAGTACAATCAGTTGTAGCAACATTATCAACAAAAACAAAGCCTGCAATCGCTATATAGAGGCGGTATGGTTGAAACTGATTTTGAAAAACCTTAAAAACATCTTGATGTTTCATTTTTTTGACAATTAGAGTGTCATGAATTTAGTGAAGCATTCCACCTTCGATTCAAATATCATATACGTACGAGTTCAATAGTTTGTAAGGAAGTGGAGGAAAATTTTGTGGATATAAAAAAAGTTAATATCAAATTTTATGATAACAATTAAAAACAGTAAACAATATCAAATTTATTTAGTGTTTATCCTCACCTAAGTAACATGCCAATATCAGAATGGAATGAATCAATCAAATGTCAAGGCAACGTTCATATGTGTGAAATTCTTTTGTATAATAATAAACCAACAATATCCAGCAAAAATTTCAACAAGATGCGGGGAGCCGGAAGTGTGAAATTCTTTTTTATAGATATTAAACATAATTTAGTTTTAAAAAAAAGTAATTGCAGGATAGAAAAAATTACTTAAAAAATATATAGATAAAAATAAATAACGTATGTGTAAATATAATCAATTTGATTCACCTAAATACGTATCCTTTCATTTTCTGCATCAGTACCTTTTCTTGGGACTGCTAGAGCCTAGAAGGGTGCTGTGCTGTGCTGTTTCTGGGATAACTCACCCCATTCAGACTCCGTATTTCTTAGATCTGTAGTAATAATCAACCTCCTTAAGCTCACCAAATATTGTTTACTAAATCCAGAACCCTGAACGTACACCCGCAACTAACTGCATGGGCTACTCAACTTCCAGCGCTCGAAAAGAGAAATCCATTCAAACATTTTATTTAGCTTCAGAGGAAACAACTATAATATTGCTGGTATGACCAATGATTCACTTCCATTATTATCCCCAAATTCAATATTACAGCTCTGTTATGTCTTGCTCTTTTTCTATTTTCGGATACATAACAATTGTGTGTGAAAGATTAGCTGAGGCAAAGAATGACGAGTCCATGTTTGGAATGGCTTCTCTAATCCTTTTTCATGCACTTGAGTATACAACTAATTGCATTTAAGTTATGCAAAAGTTTGTTTGATTATGAAGTTACTGATGATGAAGGTCGGAGAATCTGTTGTAGCAATCTCGCTGCCAGACGCTGAGTTATCCCCCCAATAACTCGGCCCCCAAGATTACGTGCCTCAGGTTGTTGAACGACCTACAAAACACGCATCCAGAAGTTTAGATTTATTTACTTCAAACGACAGCCAGAATATGACCATATAACTTGGATGCAATTTTAATGCTTCGCCTAGTCTAAAACATGCCGTTTGCATTGCAGTTGTTGACGGATTTATGATGTTTCTATAAGGACTATGACTATTTGCTGCATTACCGTTCGTTATTCTCTGAAATGTTTGAAACCTAATCAGACCAAATGTGTGCCAATGACATGCAAATGGTTCCCTGCCTTTATGGTATTTTCGTTAAGACGTACCTGTAATATGGGCTGCAAAACGGTTGGGTCAAAATCTCTGGAGGATTGTAGAAGTCCCCATATTCTTATAACTTGGTCGCGAAGTTCCATCATGCTTTGTATTTCAGTTTCAGGCATCGTAAGAGGCCCAGTTATACTGCCATTAAATACCAAAACCCTCATAAAAGTGGGGATGGAGTTATAAGAATCGATAACTGTACCCAGAATAACAGCTTCTGTTACGCGAACAGCCTCCTTAATAACTAAAGTTCGGAGCTCTTCACCATCTGGACCCAGTAATAACTTCAAAACAGGCTGTAAAGCATCTTTTGTGGAGAAATCTCTATCCTTTCTTCCCTGAACAAGTAGGTTTTCAAGCCTATTCCACCTGCAGCAAGCCAAAATTAACATGTTATAAAACTGGACAATAGAACAATAGAAACAATTTATCATAACATTCAAGCGTGGAACCAAAATAAAATGGAGGTAATGCTACATGCCTAAACTTCCCATCTTTAAATAGTAACTCAACAAGAGCATCTCTGAGGTATGGATTTGGATCAGTAAGAAGCCTTTTAGCAAAATATGGATATGATGCAGCCAACACCTTGAAATCCGGATCAGCATAGAGAGCTAAACCCTCGAGTACAGTAAGGGATCTCAATATTAATGCATAATATGCTGGAACTGCAATTAAACAAGGAAAACCCATTAGAATCACTAACATGTGAATGTAACCAATCAAAACAAGGATGCTAAAAGAGTAAACTATAGACTACATAACACAGTGTCACAGAAAAATGACTGACTCACCATTAAAAGGATACCGATAGAAAACAGCACCCAAACCATCCACTAGAGTTTTAAAATTCAGCTCACTCACAGTATAACTGAGTGCATCGTCAAAGAAGTTCTGTAGTGCTGGTACAATAGGAGACACATCCACATCCGGGGACAAAAAGTCTAAAGCATAATAATCACGAGCCATGGCATCATAATCTCGATTAACCATGTGAACAACATGACCAATTATAGCAAATCTAGCTTCTTCTGGGGTCTCACTCATCATTCCAAAATCGAGGAAGGCAAGTTTTCCCTCGGGTGTTGCCAAAAGATTTCCTGGATGAGGATCAGCATGAAAATATCCGTATTCAAGTAGTTGCCTGAGGCTGCACTGTATTCCGGTTTTAACCAGATCCAGAACTTTTAGACCTTGTTTCTCAATAGCTTCTTGCTCATTCAATTTAACTCCATCAACCCATTCCATTGTCAAAACTTTGCCACTTGTATAATCCCAGAAGATATCAGGAACAAGAATATCTTCCTTGTCAGCATACAACTTTTTAAATCTTCGCGCATTCTGTCCCTCCTGCAGCACCCTGTCAAAATTAACATTCAAACGCAAAAGGATCTCATAAAAGCAATTACAAGAACTTCAGTTTGTCCAACAAGAATGGGGATCCAAAATCAGTACTAGGAATAAGAATCATCAGGAGATGTTATCAGAAGGCAGCAGGAGAGGAGTAAGATAAAAGATGGCGATGGCCAAAAAGGAAAGACCTGGACGTAGTTAAGCTCTTGGTAAACTCTGGTGGCGAATTCATCAATGAGAGCAACAACGTCACTGGTGATGATGTCAACATAATTGTTGATGAGCAATCCTAAACCTCTAATGAGGTAAAAGTCAAGTCCAATAGATTCTTCAATACCAGGGCGTTGGACCTTAACAGCAACAATTTGGCCAGAATACTTGAGTTGAGCTTTGTAAACTTGGCCTAAACTGGCAGCAGCAATAGGAGATGGAGAAATAGATGAAAAAATGGAATCAAGAGGTAATCCAAGCTCTATCTCAATGCAGGAAAACGCTTCAGCATCAGGGAATGTAGGCAAAGCATCCTGTTGTGTCGGTTGAATCAGTAAATCGCAATGATACCTTTGCAACACATAAATAATAGAGAAGAATAGTTTTGAGAAGGTACCTGAAGCTCGGAAAGCTCCTCAAGATACTCGGGAGGACAAATGTCAGGCCTGGTAGACAAACCCTGACCCAACTTTACGAAAGTAGGACCGAGTCTGGTGAAAATTGTTCTGAGCTGAGCAGCTCGTTTTCTCTTATTTTGGTCAAAAACCCCCTTTCTTTGGTCCAACAACAATTTTACGGCAAATGAGCCAAGCGCAACCAAAATTTCAATAGTCCTACCCACAACCTGGACACAAGCTCAGCATGAATTTTATATTATGATATACGTAGTAAGTAAGTAGCAGAGAAAGAAGAAAGCGAGAACCTTGAAAGGGGAAGAGCCGTATTTAGTAGCAAGAAGCTGAGGGCTGTATAGCGACGCGTTTGCTGCTCTGGCCATGGCCCTTACCTCCGCTTGCAGGTCTTCAGTTCGATCTCTTGCAGCTGCAGCTATTAGTATGTTATTGAGGTTATTACTATTACTGAGCGTGGTGGTGGTGGTGGTGGTAGTTGGTGTCGCTTCCACCAGAGCAGCTCGCGTTTTTGTTCTCGCTATTGGCCTCGCCCTGACCTTAGGGTTTGAGATCATGGAAATGATGGATCCATTGCACGCCCAAACTAGACTCATGGTGCACTCAAACACGTATCTTCTTCTTCTTCTTCTCTGCTATTCTACAAGTAACAGATATTTGTTGCCTTTGGTTTCCCTGGTCCTGAATTTAATAGCTTACATTACATTACATACATAACTCATGACCTCATTTGTCCGTGGGACATAAATCACAAACTTTCTTTCTAACATATCAACCGCAACAACTACCGCCTCCACGCCACAACCGGACCAGACCAGACCAGACCAATCGGGTAATGGGCTTAATGGTTGCCAAATATACAACTTACAGGCAGCCCACGGGCTTCATAATTGTACCCAACACACACAACTATGGATTTCTGTCTGCTGTAATTAATTATGTAACACTGCTAGAAACTTTCTTATAGAAAAAAGAAATTACGAAAAATAACCCAAAGCGGAGGTTCAGATTCTCAAACTTATGTATCTAAATGTCCACGTGTTACGTAGACTTGTGACGGAGGAATAAACACAACACTGCTTGCTGGTCTCTCTATTTTTATATGGGGTTAGTTTTTCCTGCGGCTGACCCATTAACAAGGTATAGTATACAATACACTTGCCCTTCATTTCTTTCAACTGGGCGGGCCTTCGACAGATTGATTTCCCCCAAGCTACCTGCCCTCCCAGTTTCATAGCAGCAACTGTCGTTTAAACATAAAGCCCATCTGCTGCTTTGTACAGGCCCCCTTATCCAAAACAAGGTGTTGCATTGTACGTCACCAGCTGGAGTCTGTCTATTTTTACGAGTGGCAGACATCTGCCTCGTTCGTTGCCATTTCAAGGACAAAATGGAAAGCTTCTCATTTACGCTACGCCACTTCTTGAGGACATTTTCAATTCACTATTGTCTCTACATGGTTCCGTAATCCAAATTCTCCCACTCCAAAGGACCAACTAAGCCAATATTTGGCGCACCTCGCAAGAATACGCAAACGCATACACACACAGCAGCAATTGCAAGCATTGAATGAATGTACGGACGATGAAGTAAGCCTCGTGACCCCTGAATCTTCCTCGCTGCCACTGTGGCACACTTCTCACAAGATCTCCATCCTTGCTGAGCGTGAGAAGCTATATTATGTATTTGCTCTGGCTCGTTTGTAATTGTAACTGAAATTTGTCGCCTTCTTCTGTCAGTGTCAGCAAGCTTTTGGATTACCAGTTTGTTATAAGAGTGGTTCTGCGTCATAACAGCATAATCATATGGAGAATGGCCATTTGCATCCAACTGAGTTTTCCAAGAAGTCAATCCAATCTGCAGAATGGGGCACATGGTATGGTACACAAAGGAGTCTTGAGATGGATAAACAAACAATATGGCATGGAATGATGAACAAATTACTTCAGCTAGCTTCCGCCCCAAATCCAATAGATACTATAATGAACAGGGTCTTATTTACGTGAATAATAATAAAATCCATGCTAGGATATGCTTAACGCTGAAACTAAATACTACGGAAAGGGTACCTACAGGTTAAAGGTATGTAATATATATTACCTCACGTGGGTCATTTGTCAAAGCATCAATCATCTCCTCCGAGCCTGATGTACAAGCAGCCAAGTGCAAAGGTGTAGTACCACCGGGTCCAACAAGATTTGGTGTGAAAATGTACTGCCCAGAGAAAATGTCATTACTATTAACTGAATAGTTGATAAGCAAGTCTACCATTTTCCTACACCTCCTTTTTATTGCCCGGTTCAAAAGCTGTGTATCAGAAAGTGTCTCTAATGATTCCCTGGAAAGCCCACTCCCATCTGTATTCCTTTCCACCAGCATGTCCAGAATTATTTTGATCAAAACACAGAAATCTCTTGCGACAGAAAAAACAAGCAAAAATTTGAAACGGTCTAGTGAGTAATTAGGAATCTCAGACATAAAAGATCTTTTTCTTTGGAAAAGCCACCCGATTTCATTCAGGAAATGGAGAATTTGATTCCTCGAATTAGGTGGACCAAGGTCATAAGCATGTTCTTCTGTAATATCATTACATGCTTTAGCCTCTTCATCAAGCTCAGGTTCCAGGAGTCTTAGTTCTTTGCAGATGGCGTCATCTGCTATAATTACAGGAAAACTGGTGCCTTTAAAGCCATTCTCTACCTGTTCAAGAATATCCTCAATCTCATTCAAAGGAAGTTTTTAGTTGAGTATTTCATATTCAATACCATATTAGGCATCTTACCTCAACAAAACAGCGACCTAAAGCATTAGGAGATGATCCATGAATTTTAAAATCACCCACACTGATCTCATCATATATCCTTTCTGAGTAAGTTGATGCTGTAACTTTCAGAGATGTGTATCCTCCAATATCAGTGCAAAAAAAACTGGTCGAAGTTTTAGTAAACAATAGAGAAAACATGGAGAGATGTTCAGTTGCCATCCCAAAGAGAGAACATGAAGAAGGGATCAAAGAAGTTCATATTTTACTCACTTGGTTCCAAGATTAGTAAGATTTTTTCCCCTCAACAGAAGAGTCGTCTCTTGCCCACTAACAACTGCCAATGGGGAAATGGAAATCAACTCAGGAGAACTCCAACTACTCCGTGCTTGACATAAATGAATCCTCCCTGATTTAAGAATACATATAATGCAGAAATCGAAGCAATTAGTGACATGATACTTTTTACAGAATTTTGTCTTCAAAGTAGTAAAACGTTTCTGTCATTGACATAAAGAAACTACGTTATATAATGAAAAATCTTGTCATGCCCAGTCGTCATCTACATACCATCTTTCCGTGAAGCCAATTGCCTTCCAATTTGCATTATAAACCTTCCAGTCCTCCATAAATTAGAATTTGAATTCTGAACCAAAGAATCAACTTGCTGAAGCAGATTCCTATCAAGCTGCATAACCAAATACCATCTTTAGAGTAGCTAGCACAATGATTCCCTAAAGTTCATTACCATAAAACTATTGCACTCACTTGCTCCCAGGTAGAAGTTGACATTGCCACGTAAATTGATAGAAACACACAGCCTGGCCTAATATAGCTCTCCATTTCTGATGGACTACTGGAAAGCCAATTGTAAATCTGCAAACAGGTGGAAAACAATTACCATGTTTCTCCAAAAGGAAGCATTACATAGAATTGCCTACAATAGCGCTGTACAGACCCATAAACCCCCAAGATCAAAGCATCTCAAAACATCCCCAAAACTCACCTGCATGCGCAATGTCCCAGGAAAATGACTTGGATCTTTGTCAAATAATTTAAACATTATTCTGCCTGTTCGATCCTGTAACGAACCATGCAGCCAAAATGATTATATTAGGACGTGATAAAGAAGCTAGCAAATGCATGTAATGCAAACAGAATCAAAGCAATGTGGTCATAGTTAAAGAAAAATTACCTGAGCCTCAGAACTCTGACTAGGAGGTGAATGATCAGACCCAGAGGAAGAGGCATACCCACCTCGAAGAGGAAAACTTTGAAATGCATCATTACCGTTGCCTCTAGTGGGACCCCTAAAGAGTTCAAGAGGCAAAGCAGAAACTTGAGGCTCAGTACCTTTAATGTCTGTGCTGACCTTTCCATGTATTGACGTCTTTTCTGACGTAATAGTTCCTGCATTGCTGTGGAGTGGGAATAGCTTCTGCACAAAAGGAGGAGCTGCTGACGGAGATCTCTCTTCGATGGGGTTACTGCTATCAGAAGAGAAGTACTTCCCAGAAGATGCCTGTTTTACCGGGCTATCATTCTCAGGTGAGGAGCTAAATAGCTGTAATGGTAAAGCGGGGCGAACTTCTGGGATACAGAAGTCAGAATCTTCAGCAGGAGACCG
The DNA here is from genome assembly GCA_026770325.2 of Erythroxylum fimbriatum. Taxonomy (NCBI): domain Eukaryota; kingdom Viridiplantae; phylum Streptophyta; class Magnoliopsida; order Malpighiales; family Erythroxylaceae; genus Erythroxylum; species Erythroxylum fimbriatum. The sequence goes on from JANZLH020000277.1 coordinate 52,170, forward strand.
ATAACAACCGCTAGTTCTCTCACCTTCTGCAGAAGGGAACCCTAGAGGAGGTCTCTTTTGCTGATGGAGATCAGTCAGTTGATCAGAGCTAGTCAACTTAGATTTTTCACTGTCACTGCTCTGGCTGCTTCTTTCTGGCAGAATTGCAACGGAATTAGGTGCAGGTGCTGGCAAAGTAGTTGAAAGAGCATTAAGCAAATTCGTAGGTGATGAGGAAGACACGGACCCATGCAATCTGTTTTGGCACTCCGACAAAGATTGGTCGATGATTTTCCTACTTAAACTCCCAATATTAGACAGCATTTCAGCAAGATGCATTGGAAAAGGTAATGAATTTATTTTACTAAGTATTTGCACCAGTTGATCTCTATCTGGACCTGTTGGGTAGTTGACACTCTTGTCCTCATTTTTTCCTACAAGATATTAAATGATATATAAGCGTCGCCACAATGTCACTATGTCAGGACAGTCAAAGGGGAGTTCAAGACAGATAATTCTGTCACCTTGAGAGCAAGTGATAGCAGTCAACAACTTGACAAGATCGAAGTTTCCATTTCCTTGACTGTCCTGCTTTCCATTGTGTATCAAATGTGAGGAAGCATCATCTGGCTGAGTTTTCCTTCTTCGCCGGTTGTGCCCAGCAAGCCTTCGCCTACAACTTCTCTTGCCCTCGTCAAACTCCGACAGAGGATGGAATCTACAAAAAGAAGGTGAAGGTGGCGTAGTTTGACGTGAGTTGAAAAGAAAGTAGCAATATTAAAGACTCGGAAAGAACGTAATGGTGGCCAAAGTTAAAAGTTTTTGGTGTGAAAATATTGAAATTTTACAGAAAATAATGAGTAGAAAATTTTATAGAAGCTGGTTGGCTACTGGAGTAATGACAAGACAAACCTGCTGCACTGCTGACAAAATCTCTGCATCTGCTTTCCTACAAGGGCTTTAGAGGACTTGCTGTGCAGCTCGCAAACTTTATGGCGGCGATGATAGTCCTTTGCAGTGGAGAGATCTTCCTTGCAATCATCTACCTGACACATTGGATAGGAATGGGTGCCTGGAGATCCAGAACGGAGCCTTTTATTGGGTCTAGAAGCTGGTTCTTCCACAGCATTCAAAACTCCACCCAGATTCAGTCGAAGAGCGTCCTCGCCTTCGTCGTGTTTAGAGGTAAAATGACGATTGATGTGAACGTCATGTTTGGTGTTGTGCTGCTGTTGAGAAGAAGGAGTGGTTCCCAAGAGCACAACGTCAGGATCCAAGGGTTTGGCCACGAACTTCACGCAATCCCAATTCCAGGCCTGAGGATTCCAGTTGTTGAGACCAGAGTTGTGGTGCTGTTGGTATTGAAAACTTGTATCAGAAATCTGACAAGCAAGATCACGTTTTCTGGCCATGGAACCGCTTTCGCAAAGCCGATTGGACATGTAAAGGGGAGCAGCGACTTGCGCCCCTACTTCTTCCATATTTCTCAATTCTTCAACACTTCTTTTTGCTTTCATTCTACAAAATTCTTCCACCAAAATTACTATAGAACTGCATAATTTTTTAAGCTAATAAGGATTTTACATCAACAAATTAAGGAAAAATCTTCAAGAAAATTTTTCCCCAGTCTCAATATCAAGAAGGAGGAGGAACTTTAAGAAGGAAAGGATTTAGAGGGGGGGGAAAAGGGTCAGATAGAAGAAAGAGGAGAGGAGCTGGGGTCTAAGTAACCAAAAACTTGGTCGCAGTGGACTGTGACAATAACTCTTTGTCTTCACTAGCCACCCTTCAAACTCAGATCTAACTCGCGTCGTTTTCTCTTTCTTCTTCTGTGTGTTTTACTACTAAATCTCAAAATTTAAAAGTCAATCCAGGAATACAATGAAAATCCATACCATCTCAAACTGAACTGACAATTCACACGCCAGAAGAAGCTGTTCTGCTGAGCACAAAAGAACAGACTACCACTACTCCTATCTCACTCAGTATCTCTTGTTTTCGCGGTTGAGTCAAAGTCGTATATTTTGCCAGAACTGACTGAACATGAGAGAGTACTCTTGGGAGTGTTTGAGCCGCCCACCAGTCCAACGATGCATGTAAAGTTGATCCGTCCCGCTCCCAGTCCCAGACTTTGTTTTTGATTGGAATTCTTTTTTGTTGAACTAATTAATTGAAGGGAAATTAATATTTTACAGGATGCAGAACAGAGCCAATGCCGATTGTACATTGCCTCTTAGTCCGTTATAAATAGTAAATACTATCGTATACTGTTCTGTTCCCCACTGATAGTTATAGGTTGTCAATTAATAATGAATATGATACTTTGAGTCCGTACATTTTTCAAGTTGAAGAGAAGACGAGTAAAAGATGTTTACGAATATAACTGACATGAAGATAGTGCTTCAGAACTAGTGGAATTCGTAAAAATTATGAAGAGAGGAGAAAGTTAGGTTGGACTTGGCGGGTGGTTTTCATCGTCCGAACTATTAGGGGCGTGGGAACCAGCTGTCTTTACTATTTCCTATTCCCTTCCTAGTACGCATTCGGTCGGATTCTATGACTTCACAGTCTTCATGTCTTGTCTCTCTCTCTCCCGCAATAAATGTGCTGGTTATGCAATTCTATTAAATTTATCCTCATATAAATATGAATCTCACGTAAAAATTGGTTTTAACAAAATTAAAATAACACTATTTGGTTTTTGGCACAGAAGATTCGGTGCGGCAACGCAATGCTCACACCGCAACCCTTTTTGCCAAAGTATGTAGTCCACACCTTGACATGTTTATACAGTACTACACGCTTGTTGATTCACAAACAAAATTTATACATATATATAAATGAAGAACAATATCTAGATAGAACACACGACACGACCAATGTTCTGAATACCGTACCGGGCTCGGTATCGGATTGAGCTCTGGAACGGAACTGTACCGGTATCGGTCGGTACCGGGTACCGTTTTGGGATATTTTTTAAATTTATAAAATAGTCCCTAAACTTTTTAAAAATTGCAA
>JANZLH020000278.1:91027-101791 GCA_026770325.2 Erythroxylum fimbriatum
TAATCTATTCGGCAATTTATCATCAAGTCAATTAATTAACTGGCCACATTAATCAACAAACTCAACAATAATTAATCGATCAAGCTCAGATATTAAATAAACATAAGAATGAAACGAAAACAATTAAACTAAGAGAATCTCACGAACTACAAGCATCAAACGTAAGGTACCCTGACTAGAATAAAAACTTAGCCACACATAATGCTAGTCTCTATCAATTAAAACTGAAATTGACAAATTGAAATTGAAATTAAACCTTTACTGAAATCTAAATCACGTTGAACCCAGTCATTGCTCACTGTCGTCCTCTATTCTCCTCTGTCGAAATCCCTATCTGCCAAAAGTTACCGCCGCACACTCCTATTTCCTCTTCTGATGATGATTTTGTGAATGTCGCCCCTCACTGTTGTGTTGTAATATATCCTTTAATGCTCTCTCAAAAGCTACCCTCCAACTACCGCCGTCAACACTATATCTTTAAAATTCCCAGTAATGATGCTTAATGCTTAGGAGTTGTCGTCCCTCCTTTAGTCCATCCCTAGGTTTTTAATCAAGTGGGCCCTATGACAATTAATGCTTGAGCCCAAAAACCTAGGTCTCCTCCTAACAACGCCACTACCTTTAGTCCCCAATTCTCTAGGTTTTTGGTCCATTTTTATTAAATAAAGTGGCCCCTCACCTTTTAATTCCATAGGTCCAGCGTTTCAGCTCATGCCAACACTATGCCTCAACCCATTTAATTCCCCTGTATATGTTGCTAATTCACGCTGAATGTGTCCCTTTAATTTGCTCTCTTGGCTGTCCAATTGTCGCCTCTCTCCAAGCTTGCTGCCTTCTGCGTTGCCTCTTAATTTTTAATTTGCTCTTTTGCTGTAGCTAATTAATTGGAAGTTTCAAATTAGCTAATTCCACTCTAAATTGCGTCATTTGTATTTCGTCACCTAGAAAATTCAAAGATACAAATTACCGTAAAAACACAAGTAAAGCATCACAAGGGTCTACCAAAAGAACATAAAAAACAAATAATTAACATGACAAAAAATGCAAGTTATCAACATATTTTGCAAAACTTTTGCCATTTTTTAAAAGATTTCACAATAGAAAATTTATCAAATAATTCTTTTTCAAAAAATTTCTCAATTTATCAATGAATTTATGAACAAATAAGAAACTTGAATGCATCTCATTATAAACAAAATAAAAAACACATAAACACATCAGAATGGTTGGGTCGGTCCAAAACGGAACGTACTGCATATTCACACATAGCGGTCTTATGCAGCCGTGAACAGAACGTACTACACTTTCCCGCATAGCGGTCTAGTGTAGCCGTAAACTTATGGGAGTCCGAAATCGGAGCTCCAATGCCACTAGCGGGCAGGCGGGCGAAGCCGATAAAAAGGAAGACAAGTGCACTTGACTCAACTTATGGGACCTAACCAAACCCACATAACACATTTCACACTTGAAAAATCGGATTGCCCGAAGGCACATTTCGAAAACTAAAATTTTCATATCGTGTCATATTAGACACTCTGACATTCACAAATTCACACATTCAAAAACCACATAACAATCATTCAAATATCAAACAACTTTCCACAATATCAAATTCACATAATGATCAAAATCACATAACAATTCTTCAATCAATCGAACACAAAAATGCAACACTTTTTGCAATATCATCAAATCATTCAAAAACAATGCATGTAACAATTACATCATTTTATTAAAATCATCCGAAACAATTTTAATAACTTATCCAATTTTTCGAGAACAATGAATTTAACAATTGTAGCAATTTCTTAAATCATTACAAAATCAATGAATTTCATCATTCGAAAATAATAATTTTCAAAACGTTTCTCTTCTTGATTTTTCGAAATCACATAATTGGCTTATAAATCAAAATATAAACATGGTACCCACCTCAAATCCATGCTAGAAACTTGTCCAAAGCTTCAATTTCTCCAAAGCCTCATTTAAATTAAATCCCTAATTCATGACAAAATCCCTAATTAATAACCATCCAAAATTGCACATCATAATGGGCATAATCACCAAAATTAACTATAGAAATCACAAACCCATACCATTCTTAAACTATCTAAACCAAAAACTCTTTAAAAATTCAAAGATCAAAATCCACCCTTACCTTAAATCTTCTCCAAATTCGAAATTTCTTGGCTTGAAAGAAAGCTCCCATGCTCCTCTTCATATTTCCCTTTGAATCTACATCAAAAACGCACTTGAAGCTCACCAAAAATCAAACCCTAAGTTTCTTGCTTCTTTCTCCTTTCTCCACCGAACGCACTCTTCTCTCTTCTTTCTTTTCTTTTTCTCTTCTGTTTTTTTCTCTTCTTGAGCACCATGAAAATCACTCTTGAAGGGCTTAGAAAATCAAGACCTAGCTTGGCTTCTTCTTCTATTTAAACAAAACACCACTCTTCTTATTTACCAACCTGCCATTAATGAATGAGAAAAGACTCTTATGCCCTTACACATAAGCCTTATAACTTAAAACCTTAAGTGATCTTCCAACAATGCCCTTATTTTGTCTTGAAAAATTGACATCTTGACTCCTTATTTTGATCCGGTAAATGAAGCAATTTGATAAAACTTTCTTCTATAGAAATGTTACTCTATGTCTTACGTTTCTAACGACACCAGAAATTGAAAGTCTTATGGGCTAGATTTTCGTTCGGCTCCTTCAGAACATTTGTAGCCCCATGTCTCTAGTTTAATTAGCAACAATAATCAGATCGATCGGAACTCTATAGCTCAAGATATCTCTAAAATACTGAACCATATTCAGAAAAATATCTAGCTCATACTCTTTTAATCGATCATCCCACTTTGATTCGATCGGTCTTTCTCAAATTGATCTAAAAAATCATAAATTTGGTATGGAAAGATATAGAAATGTCTTAAGAATCTAACGCTTCAAAAATAAGGTCAATCGGAGGTCGAACGAAAAAGTTATAGCCAAAACAATAGAGAGAGGTCGAAATAGGCAAAAATTCAAAAATCGGCCGAGCGACAATGGACGAACGGATATGGCCGAAAGAGAATGGCTGAGCGGGAATGGCCGAACGAGAATGGCCGAGCGGGAATGGACGAGCGGCAATGGCCGAACGGGAATGGCCGAACGAGAATGGCCGAACGGGTATGGCCGAACGAGAATGGCCGAGTGGCAATGGCCGAACGGGAATGGCCAAGCGGCAATGGCCAAATGGGAATGGCCAAACGGGAATGGCTAAGCGGCAATGGCCGAACGGGTGATGGCCGAGCGGCCTTCTTCCAAACTCACTTTCTAACTGCTAAAATCCATAACTTTTGACTCAGAACTCCAAATTTTACAAACTTGTGTCAATTTAATGATAAAAGAGAGCTCTACCATTTTCATGAAGGACTTAAAAACCAGATCGACCTCTAAAGGGGCCAAAAAGTCCACACAAAGTGGCTGGTCGATCAGCTCACCTAAACAGCAACAGAACTTCTAAACTTCATAACTTTCTACTCCATTGTCCAAAAATTCCATGCTTTATATCAATGGAAAGATAAAAACAAGCTCTCCAATTTTCATGAAGACCCTAAGAGCAATTTCTAACTTTAAGAGGGTCAAAATGTCACTCGAAGTTTCTGTCCTGGAAAATCAATCCTAAACAACATCAATTTTTCACAAATTCACATCTTTCAACCTCCAAATATCATTGTGAAACATTCAACACAACTTACTACATTCACTACCGATTCCTCCTTTAACAATTCTAACTTCCAATCCAAGATTTGGGGTCCAACATATACCTGGAAGTTGTCAATGAATGCATGTACCCGTTTTTATACGAAAACATTCAATATGTATATGCATATATGCTAACATAACGCATGAGCAAGAAAATGCATTGTCTTAAATTCCTATTAGAGCTCGCATGTACTGAAAGTTCGGGTCCTAACCCTTAATATGGGGATAGGGTGTTACAATTTTAACTTTCCGATCCATGCACCAAAAAAAGAAAATTTCTTTAGCAGAACACTTATTGCTTTCAGTTTTACTAAATATAATTAAGCACATAAATTTGTGAAGCAATAAGTGCTCTATGCTACAAATTAAAGTGTTCGGTGCATTCCTAAAATCAAAAGTGTTTTCACCTATAAGGCTTTTCGAATAGTCATCCACATAGAAGTAATCATGATCATCTAAAGTTTTAGTGTTTAACAAATCAAAAAGTGCACGAATGACTGTATAATCAAGCTTATAAACATGACCACCTATTCCAAACTAAAATGTATCCATTTTAGGATTATAATACACAGTGGTAAAAAATTCAACATTCATCATAAAGTATATCAGTACATCACAACGAATTAACCGACCTCAATCAATATTCGCAGCTAATTGTTCAATATTATACCTCAAACCTAGAGTTTCTAATGATTCAAAATACAAGTATCTCCAACGCAATAATTCCTTATATTTAAGTCCCGAAATTGCATACCTTCGTCTTTCGAAAAAATTAGGAATGGGGCTCAAAAATGTGTCGCTATATCAGTTTTACCTTCACTGGAGAATTGTTGATGCAATTGGTTGATGGGTTTCCGAGCAACAAGCTTCTTTAGAGCCATTGAAGAAGAAAAATCGGCAAAAATAGGCAAAAGTGAGAGTGAGTACGTTTTAGAGAGAGAAGGAAATAAGAACTCACCAAATCCTTGCATTCTTGATGATGTAGTGTGAAATTAGTGTAAAAGAAGTGATTAATGATGGAAAAGATAAAGAAAATACCAAAGTTTGGGAGAAAAATGAAAGATTTTCAAAGCTAGTATTAGTGAGAGAGTCAATTGTAGAGAGAGAAAGTGAGGGACAGTGAAGAAAGAAAAAGAAAAGAGGGTTTTTTAAAAAGTTTCTGTCAAAGGATCCCACGATCGTGTGGATTAAGGCTCCAGAAATTTTCTGAAAGCCTTCCCACATTCGTGGAAAATGCGTCCATTTCCACGATACTAGGTAAAGGTTCTAGAAAGTTTCTAGAAAGCCTTCCCATATTCGTGGGAATTAACCCAATTCCCACAATCGTGGATTATCCAATTTTTTCTAACTTCTTATTCTTCTTTTAAGCTTAACATGCATTCCCAACATTCAATCAACTTACTAACACATCAAAATCAACTATAACAAGAAATTTGAAAAGAACATAAGTTCAAACTCAAACAAAATTCAAACCAAACAAATCAAACACATAAGTACACAAAAGTAAGCAAAAGAAAGGCAAACATGCTAAGTTAAGGTCATTAGCTTGACCATTTCACATGCTTTCATGAAGAAGTGGAAGAAAGGAAAAAAGATGACTTCCCTTTCTTATGAGTATGGCCCTCCATAGTATGACTTGCATCTATGCCCATTGACCTTGAATGCTTCACCCTTGTCATTTCTAACTCCAAAGCTCCATGAGGAAATGCCTGAATAACCTTGAAGGGTCCACTCCATCTTGCTTTAAGCTTTCTAGGAAATAATCGAAGTCTTGAATTAAATAAAAGCGCTAAGTCCCCATCTTGAACTGCTTCTTCTTTATGTAAGCATCATGCCACTTCTTTGTCCTTTCCTTGTACAACTTGGCATTTTCATAAGCGTCAAACCTCAATTCTTGTAATTCGTCAAGTTATAACAATCTTTTCTCACCCGCAATCTTCCAATCCATGTTCAACTTCCTAACGGCCCAATAGGCCTGATGCTCCAACTCTAACGGTAAATGGCACACCTTGCCATACACAAGTCTATATGGAGTAGTTCCTATAGGTGTCTTGAAAGATGTTCTATAAGCCCATAGGGTGTCATCTAGCTTCAACGCCCAATCCTTTCTTGAGGTGCTCACTACCTTCTCCAAAATCTTCTTCAGCACTCTGTTCACCACCTCCACTTGACCACTGGCTTGGGGGTAATACGGAGTCGCCACTCTATAGGTTCGAACAAGCTCTCAAACCCTCAGTTCCTCCAATTTTAGATAGGTCCTATACGATAGAAAACCTACGAGACAACCTAGAATAAACTCTCTAGATTTAACGATGCAACAGCATTTAACATACTAGGGAATGACTAACCTAAGCCATAATCACACAAGCTCAGACTATGTAACCTAAAAAATTGGAATCCTAAACTAGTAGGTTAAGTATCCTAACAAATCCGATTAGCCTATTGCAACTTACGGAAATCACCAAGGACAATTACGTATCACATGGCTTAATCCTAGCAATTGAACTAAGAATTACACCTAGGGTAGCTAATCCTATGCCTTAATTCCTAATTCATGATATTTTCTCAGAATTCCAATTCAATCCTAACCTAAATCACAAAACCAAATTAATTCCAAGTCAATTATCACAATTATTACGCTAAAATTCCATCATTAACTTCCAACCCAAGACTAAACTAGCTAAACATAACTAAAATAATTTAAACAAAATTTAAACAAACTAATAACATAATAAAATAACTAAAATAAAGGGCTGAAAATTAACTAAAACAGAAGAAATTAACAAACTAAAAGTTGGAAAATTAAGAACAACACTCAAATTAACTAAAACAAAGCATTTCATTAACAAATAACAATAACTAAGGTTTAACAAAAATATTTAAACAAAATACAACAAAAATAACAAGTATTTAAAGACTAAAACAAGAAATAATAGTGAAGAAAAAATAAGAAAACTAAACAAAACCCTAAGGAAACTGAAGAAGATAGACGACCAACTATGGAAAAGAAACGAAAAAAAAAGCGAATCCCGCTGCTCCGTCTGCATTTTTTTTGTTTATGGCTTTTATAGGTGTTCAGGTAGGTTAAAACGCAAAAGACATCGTTTGTAATGTTTGCTGCCGTCTCCTCAATTTTTCTTTTTGATGCGTGTCCCTTAAAAAGCCTAAATGCTTTTGTGCTTCTCCTAGAAAACGTTGGTCATGCATGTCATTTTTGCAAGCTCTTTAAATGCTTTGAGGATTTTTTTCTTCTTATGGAGAAAGCTCTCCACCTGCCTAGTGATGTTGTCGTCTTCTCCATGCAAGGCCTTCTTTGGTTTGTAATTTTTCTTTTCTTGTCAAGTTAGTGGGACACTTGTTAAAGGAAGCCCACTCTTCATTTGCTTTTCACTTTTTAAGCTCCTGGAAGACCTTTTAGCTCTGTGTTTTGTGATTTTTGTCTTCTCATGTCTTGAAAGAGCTTAGACACGTGTCCATCATTAAAAGGAAGCTCCTCTCCACTCTTTAAAATATTGTCATTTTATTGCCTAGGAATCTTCTTATTTGAAAGCCTCTCTTCATGTCGTTATAAGCTCCATTCTAAGTCGTTTTTATTGCTCTTTCAAAAACTCTCCAAGCAAGCTATGTGCTGCCATTTCAAACCACCAAGAAAGATGTCCTTTCTTTTGCTTGGCCAAATAATGCTCTTGGAAAAGAAAGCTTCTTTGCTCGTTTATGCTTTAAGGCCACTACTTGTCAACAAATCAAGGAAAGCTCCAAGCTTAAATGATGTTGTCTTCATTTTTGTTTTATGCCTCCACCAACAAGCTATAATCTCTTTTTATTTTGTGCCTTTTCCTTGTTAAACATTTGTGCTCCAATTTGCTCTAAAATCTTGTCTTTTTGGTCTCAAATATATATCAACATTCTAACCTAGCAGTCAACACAAATTAAGCATTTTATCTTGAAAATAAGATTGAAATCACATGGAAATACATAAGAAGATATAAGATAATTCAATCATGTCAGCCTACGATAGGGAAAAAAAAAGGGGACACGCGACTGTCATTATCAAATTTTACCATTTTACCCTCCAATCACCTATATATTCATTTTTAACTTCATTTTTTCACTCACTTTCATTTTTTACTTTATCTCTCTAAGCTTTAAACCTCCAAACGCTCTCACTTCTCTCTACCCATATTTCAAACTTCCAGTTTCTTTCAACTTCTATCGACTCGTAAGCTAGTATGCCACGTAACAAGCAAACAGTAAAATGTGATCAATCAGCGGGGCGAAACCAAGTCTCAGGACAAGGGAAAAGGAACAGTGTAGTTGATTATGAAGCACCTTTCCTGATCTTCTCGGATGAGGATGGTACCCATTTTCATTATCTTCGCAATAAACAAATTATGGTTCCAAAGTATTTTCATTTTGAAACTTTAAATAGATTAGAATTTCAAGACAAGTTCGAAAGTTTAGCAGAGAAAATTCAATTAGGTTAGTTCATTCAATTTCAATTCCTAGTTTACCAACAACTTACCGTAGAATTTTTTACATCCTTTCAGTACGAATCCAACAAACCTAGGGAATTGTGGTTTAGGTTACGAGGACAACCTTATGGGCTTGATTATGAAACTTTATGGTTTTCTCGAATCGTCCGTAGTAGATCAGCACGATGAGTTTGGTCTCAACTCCTATTGGACTAAACCAACTGTAGAGCATTTCAACGCTAAGAACACACACAACAACATCATTAGGAGCCATGAACTCTTGTTAAGGTACAAATTCATGTGTTAAATTGTTTTTGACAAAAAGGAAACCAACAAGTGTTTGACGAAAGAACTTATCATATTATGGTGCATGGATCATAGCATCTTAGTTTACTCAACCACCCACATCTTTAATGCAATTATTGTTGCTCGAAAGAAGAGAATCAATAACTTAAAAATGGGTTACTTGGTTTCAGCATAGCTAATTACTATGGAGTTGAGTGCAACAGACTCACAGTAATTCATGAACCATCATCATCTGTGGCAAGCTGAAATCCCATAATATGGAGCTTCGGGATATTAGTGTCAAGATACATGTCAACGACAGGACTGGTCAAATGAGTTCAAGTACTCAACAATAATAAGAAAAGGATTTGACCAGCAAGGAATCTAAGGAAGAAGAAGAAATAGAAGAACAGGGCTCGAAGAAAGTACTGGATACAATCTTCGCAAACACCAAGGTAATTACCGATACACTTGCAGAGGACTCCAAAAGGATGAAGGAGATGGCCTGAACTCAACGACATCAAAGCCAGGACATACGTCGTATCTATCATTATTTCGAGGCTCGGGGGGTTCAACTGCTACCTCCAACACCATCCCTTCCTCCATCACCCTGAGGCTTTGTTCTAACCCCCTTTCTTTTTAAATTTAGTCTTTATTTTTATTTTTTTTACTTTAATTTATGTTTCTTCTTTCCTTATGTGTTTGTTTGTCCCCTTCTCACATTGAGGACAATGTGTTGTCCAAGTGTGGAGAGGGTTATGTGTTTTGCTTTGAATATGATTTTGCATATTGTATGATAGTTGTTAGGTTGCATTTTGTGAATTATGTGAATGTGTTAATGACTTAGATAGATTGGAATTGATTTAACTTTGAACATAGTCTATTAGGTTGTGAAGAATCATTAGCTCGCAAAATTAGTGAATTGGGGTCTTTGGCTAAATATGCAACTTAATTAGAATTTGGTGTTAGATTATCACCCTCTAAATTTTCTCATTCATTCATAATTTGAGGCCTTTCGACTTAAGTAACTTTGCTAGTATTTTTCATGGAAATGAGTAGCTAAAGCAACAAGATAAGTAATAAATAAAAAAATCAAAAATCATATTTGTTAATTTTAAAATAAATAACTATTATGTTGGCCTTCGGGTTATGAATACAACTAGTAGCCAGTTAAGAATGTGATGTAGCTGAGTAATCGGATCAACATGCATCACAAATGTGTGCCTTCGCGTAAAAAGACTGTAATGACATTCTAACCAAGCAGCTTAATAAAAAACATGATTTAGTTAAGTAACCAGATCGACATTCATTACCAATGTTTGCCTCCATGTAAAAAGACTAAGTCCATGTTCACAAAAATTACAAAAAAAAAGTGTTTTCGAATAAAAACCTACCGAACTTATAATAGCTTCACTTTTCATTAAAACGTACTTAGGAGTAGTTACAGAGCCTAAATGACTAAAGAATTATTAATGTATGTGTGCAATCAAAAATGGTAAACAATTTAATGCTTGAGTCTGGATTAATATGTATATTTAGTTCAAAGCCTCAAGACACGGATTTTGCATGTTAATGATTTGAAATGACTCGAACAATTGTGTTTAAAATTAAATTTATTTCATAAAGTTGAAGCCATTGTCTCATTACTGCATTGTGTGCTGTGTGAGCTTTTGTGTGTTTGTTGTTTTGTTTGCTTGAGGACAAGCAAACGTTTAAGTGTGGGGATGTTGATAAGTGTTGGACCCTAAAAATTTTTCTTTAAGTTAAGCATGATTTAAAAATAATTTTGGAGTTTTGATAGATTTAATTTTTGGAGCTATAATTATGTCAAAGTTAGTGGGACTTATTGAATGGGTAAGTGGAAATTAAAGTGTTATTGTAATAAGGATGTTCAAGGACAATTTTGGGAGATCACTTAAACATAAAAGAACATAAGCTTATAGTGTTGGATCCCGTATTCGGAACCCAACTACTTATACAGATTCCCTTATACGTACTCATGATTCCTTAGAATGTTGGCACCCGTTACCGGATATCCAACCACTAATCCGAAAATCCCGATATTTTTTTTCTTTCATCTTATTCATCTTAAAAATCTATTCTTATACTAAAAACTTAGCTCGGTTCTTTAGAAGGTCCAAAGTTTCTTTCTAGCTACTTACCAAATGAATAGTAACTAGCGAAATTCCGACCCTCATAACTTTTTCATCCTAAGTCAGAAATTAACCCATTTTATACCGTTTTAAAGATCTTGACAAG
>JANZLH020000278.1:109136-119422 GCA_026770325.2 Erythroxylum fimbriatum
ATGTGCTTTTTCCTAATTCCACATAAATTTATCATAATTTACTATTCTAGCCTTAGCATGGGTAACAGGATGTTACATATATGGTTACTGAATTTCGCGATTCCCATTTGATTTTTGTACTAGTCTTATCGTAAGCAGAGATTGAGGCCTTTTCCAAAGTTAATGCTTTGAATTTAACAGCCCCCTACAAAAACATTTGCATGCAATTGGGCATTACTTAAGATGAGAGATTTTATGGTGAATGAAATTGCAATTCCCTACTTGAAAGATAAATTCCAATCCCAAGACCAGCTATGTTAAGAGTTTATCAATCTCTTGAAATTTATAAACCAGAATTAGTAACAAAAAGACCATATGGACATTAAAGATTGTACATGAAAAAAGCAAGCTCCATATTGATTCTTCCATGGCGTTACTCCTAAAAAATGTCAACTCTTAGCTAACTTCGAAGTCTTGGGGACATTAACTGTTGGATATTTTTGACATTTTTATAGGGTTGGACAACAATTGATTACATTTTATCGATTTTTAATAACTTATAGGTTGAGTTACGTAATTTGATTATGATAAAGATAATAAAGTGACTCAATAAATCATCTAAGTCACTGGGCTGAAGTCTACGAGAAAAATGGATCCCGATCAATATGGACCGGACCTACATCATGCCTATGATGAGAAAACTTGATATAGATGTTATATATATAAAGAGGTTAAGGTCTTCTGCAGTTGCTCATGTCATTCGTGAACATAAAGTTACTCTAACCCATTCAGAGGTTCACGTTTTGAGAAAACTGTAGAAAGACTTTAACGTGTTTCGGTGAGCAGATCCTGTGAAGACGATGGTGGATTTGTGCTTGTTTTAGCCTCGAAAAGCTTGTTTGAAGTTATGGAACCGAAATCAGTTATTTTCCATATTTCTTCATTTATTTCCCTTTTACGTTCGATCCGAGATATGCAACTAAGGTCCTATTACTTATTACACGTGGTATCAGAGCAATGCTTATACTATAAGGTCAGGGGGAGCAAGGATATCTTTTAATTATTTTATGTGGATGATATATTGCTCACATCGAATAACTTGATCGTGTTGCATAAGGTTAAGCGACTTTTGGCAAAACATTTGACATAAAGAACCTTAGTGAAACATCTTTTATCCTAGGTATGTCGATTTACCGGGACAAATCTCAACACTCATTAGGCTTCTCATAGAGTGCATACATTAAGCAAATGCTATAAAGGTTTAATATGGCAAACTGTAAGCCTATCGTAGCACCAATCTCTCATAGTAAGAGATTATCTTTGGCACAGTGTCCAAAGAATAAAGTAAAGAGAGAGGTTATGAGGAATATTTCGTATTCTAGTGTGGTTGGCAGCCTGATGTGTCCAGGTATGCACTAGGCTGGACATTGTATTTAATGTTGGACTGTTGGGTTGATATCTAGCTAACCCAGGTATAGACTACTGGAATGCAGTTCATCGAGTATTGAGATACTTAAAGGAAACCAAGGATTATATGTTGACATAAAGAAAAGTCAACATTCTAAACCTCATAGCGAATCTAGATTCAAATTTAAACTACATGTCCAAAAGATAGGAAGTCCATATTAGAATAAGGTTTTAAGTTTACAGATGGTACAATGTCATGGAAGAGTGTCATATAGATACAAATGACTTCCTTGACCATGCATACAGAGTGCATGCTATGGGGCTATTTCACAGGCGGTTTGGCTAAAAAAATAATTTTTGAGTTGTCTATGGTTGATTCAGTGGCTAGACCCATTCGGTTGTACTGTGAAAATTTTTCTGCTATGTTATTTAGTAACAACAAAATAATATCACAAGGTTTTAGCATTTAGAGGTCAAATATTTGACCATAAAGGAGTTGATACGAAAGGTGACATTAAGATCGAGCATTTGAAGACTGAGGAAACGTTAGTTGATCCTTTAACTAAAGGACTTCGCCCACTTGTGTTTGGAATTCAAGTATACAATATGGGTGTATTGAAATCCTTAAACAATGTTAGTTAGGGATCATTGTGTTTGCTCCTTAAAAGTTTATATGTTTTGATGTGTTATGACAGTATGGTGATTTATCAATAAAGATGATCATCATTTATCCTCAGTAATACACGTTATCATATATTGTCATAATATATGTACATGTCTTAAGATTTTTGTCGATCTTAAGCATTTTAGAGGTCTTTGGGCATATATATCGATTGACCTTAGGCCTATATCATTAGGACAAATATAGTTTAAACGGATATCCATAGATTTTTTAACATGACATAAGGGGATATAAGTATTTAATCCCATTAAGGTTCTCTGATGTAGTTTAACATTCAGTTAAAGAACATAAAGGTTTTCTATAATGCACTTTAGAATTTAGTGAGAGAAAACAAGATTTCTCTGATGCAGTTTATCATACAGTTTAGAGAAATCGAGACCTACAAACGAAGATGATATAGTTTAGATCATACAGGTATAATCTTAGTTTGTCACATTCCATTTTTCCATTCATGTTAGTCAGGTATTAGATATGTGTGATTGTATTGGATCTGTGTCACACATGACACATACATTTGATATTTTTCGGTATCAAAAGCCTTGCAGGACAGAATGATAGACTTTCGTTATCTTTGGATCAAATGTTTTGTTTTTAAACTTAGTCGACTAATATAGTAACGTGACTTAATCTTATTTTTCACTGGTTTTTAAACTTGAGTCAATACCATAGTTAATTATTGTCCAAGGGGAAGAATGTTGGATATTTTTGACATTTTCCATAGGCTTGGACAATAATTAATTGTATCTATCAGTTTTCTATAGCTTATCGGTTAAGTTAAGTAATTTGATCCTGATAAAGATAATAAAATGACCCAATAAATGATCTAAGTTACAGGGCTGAAGCCCATGAGAAAATGGAACCTGATCAGTGTGACCTTGACCCATATCAGGCTTATGGTGGGGAAGCTCGATATGGATGCTATATAAAGAGGTTAAGGTCTGCTGCAGTGCTCATCTTATTCGTGAATGTTAAGTTACTCTGACCCATTCAGTGGTTCACATTTTGAGAAAACTGTAGAAAGACTTTAACGTATCCCGGTGAGCAAATCCTGTGAAGACAGCAGTGGATTCGTGCTCATTTCAATATCAGAAAACTCATTTGAAGTTATGGAATCGAAATCATGTATTTTCCTCATTTCTTCGTTTATTTCCCTTTCACGTTCTACTCGGGATACGTAACTAAGTTTTTGTTACATATTACATTAACAACCATCGAGATAGTGAAAAGCTCAGGTTTCATCGTATATATAAAACTTTGTGTTCTCGTAAGAGACAAGGTGGTTTGAGGAAGAAAATGACACCATTTGTATATCAAGATAAGTTATAAACCTCTAAATTCTCAACAATTCAAATACTTCGGCTGCTGGGAAATTCAGCCATACAACCAAATAATCAATCACCTGTTAGGTGCTACCCTTCTTGCCAGTCGCAAATAAGATGATGGTCAATAGTGTTTGAAATATTGGTGGTAGTTGTGTTTTGTTTCTAACAGGCAGTTAGGGTTTTCTAAGTTTGAAAGAAAATAAATGTTAGGTAAAAAGGGGTTAATTAGGTTTAATTAATTTTTATTAAGAATATAAATAAAAGATCAAATTATTTTAACTTAAATCTGACACTTGAGTCTATTATGTTGTGTGGATGCTATATAGTATAATGAGACTTACATATTTATCAAAAAAATATTAAATTTATACCACATCATTATTGTTGTGATACATAACAAACGAAAATTTAATTTCGTTCAATTTATTTATTTAAGACTTATTTTGAATATTTTGTAAATGTTAATGTTCATTTTGAACGATTCAAAATATTATAATTTAATTTGTATTTTGATAAAACATTGTATTTAATTTTTTATTGTCTTAAAAAGTAATATACCAAATTAGAGCAAATTGAGTGTAAGTGTAAAGCCTTGATTGTATTAAAATATAAATTTTAAGAATTCATTAAACATTAAGCTTAAATATAATTATTATTTTATACCCTATAATTAATTAGCTGATTGCAGCTTTAGCGATATAATTATTTAGAGGCTTCTTTATCATATACATATTCACATGTAAATGATAAATCTTAAGAGATAAATGTATACTATAAATAAAATTACGATGAAATCATAATTATGATATTCATATTACATTTATGTATTATCCTTAAATTATTTCTAGTTATTATTCTATTGATATTAGATATTAATAGAGTATAAAAAGACTAACATATGTTATGTTTCCTCCTTATGAAGGAAGCAATTGATCTCATGGATTAAAACATAGGGATACTTAAACAAAATTATAAGTATTTGTTAAAAAAACAAGTTTACTAAACTGATCCTATATGAGAATTCCATTTAAAACATTAGTTGTTTGTCTATGAAAACTCATATTGTGATAACTGTATGAATGATTTTTTGACTTGAGATCTCCAAAATATCTCGTATAGGGATTATTATTATTTGATCTACTTATGACCTCTTCTAGTTACAAAAAGCACAATTAGTAGTTATTGGATATTGTAAACTATAAGAAGATAGTTGAGTGATTAATATAAGATTCATCATCCTAAAGTAATTTAGGAGAATGTTCCATTATTCGTAATCAGTATTAATTTGAGAATCCTTAGCTAAGGTGGAATGACACTTTGAGAATGGTTTTTAATTGTCATCAATCAAACCAATTACTAGTGGAAAAGAACTAATATGATTGAACTTAAATAAAGTGACATTACTTTTATGTTCTATTTTTAATCAAAACATTGTATAATGAAATGATTGAATTGTATAAAATTATACATGAAAAGATTAGTCAAAATCAATTTAGCATTCTTAAATATTTAGGTGGTCATACTATGTTGATGTACACTAATGTTGATCTTTGAATATAAATTATTTAACTAAAGAATTAAAGATGAATAAAGAAGTTTAATTTATCTAATCCTAATATGATTTAAAGTTATAATTTATAGATATTTTCAACATATTTAGAAACTTAATGAATAACACACAAAGAATGAGTTGAAGAGACACTATAAGAAATTGTATTTTTAGTGAAAGCAAAAGTTATCACTAAAAACAATAATATTAGTCACTATTATTAACAATGCCCAATTTTTTAAGTTATCACTTTACGTCACAAGTACCTCCGTCACTATTAAAATGGTAACTAATTTAGAAAATGGTCACAATTATGCAACACTATTGTGACAAAAGTGTTTACGTTAAAAACTATGGAATATGTGACAAAATTATATGGTCGCAATAACTTTACATGTTTATGACAATTTTATCGTCACAAACAATATAAAGTAGTGACGAATTAAGTCGTAACAATATTTCATTTTATTGTGACAACATCATCGCCACTAAAATAATTGAAAATAGTGACAAAATATTTGTCACTAATGTTTTTTTTATCAATGTCCATTACTTCTTGTCCACTAATATTTTAAGAAAACAGTGTGAACATCATTGCCACAAAAATGAAAATTTGTTATTACAAAATATGTTGTCACTAATGTATTTATTATTGTCACAAATAAAACTATCAATTCAACAATATAATTGCATTAGTGATAAAAGAAATTTGCATCAGTGACCATATCATCTAACATATTTCGTCATAAGTATGAAAGTGATATGTTAAAATAATGTTGTCACTAAATAAGATTATATGTTACAATAAATTTATCACCAATGTGTTCGTGTTTACACAAAGATGTGAGAGCATAAATAGTATTGTAAAGAGGTATGTTACTTAATTCCTGGAGTTTTTTTTATCACTTTGAAAGATTCTTTGAAAAGCGTAGTTATGAAGAGTTAAAGGTTGATTTTAAATCAAGTACAAATATTCCCTAATTATTGTATCCAATTGAAACTTTGAAACATGCAGCTAATGTTTATACTCTTGAGGTGTTCAAGTGGATTCAAAATGAGTGGTGTAAGTCTCATAATTATTGTATTGAAAGTTTTGGGGAGGATGGATCAATCACAAAATATCAAATTACCCCTCATAAGAAGAGTTGTTACCATACAATTACTTATGATTTATCAAATGGAAAAGTTAATTGTAGCTGTAGAAAATTCAAGTTTGCTGGAATTTTATGTTCCCATGTTTTGAAAGTTTTTACTGTGAAAAATATTATGGAGATCACAAGTCTTTACATATTGAAAAAGTAGACACGTAAAGCAATACTTGAATTTGTGGGAGAAGAAAATTATGGAATCAACATAAGCAATTTGGATCTCAAGATATGTCAAAGTATGCAGTATAAAAAATTGTGTGGGCTATATGTTCAATTGGTTACAAAAGCATCTGAGAGTGAAGAGACTTACAAAATTATTAAAGATTGTATTTTGAAGATGTTGAAATCGTCAATGTTAGACTACAAGGTAATGGATCAACTGTCCAACAGTTGATTGCGAGCTTCAATGTTAGATTACAAGGTAAAGAGATGGTTCAATATTCGAGTATTATAATAGATCACTTGAACCAAAATGAGATTGAAATTCGTGAAAAGAACAATATTAGAATTAAAGGATTCAAAATCAAGAAGAAAACTGTTTTATTGTAAGAGATTTAAGGGTGGCTTAGAGAAGGCTATGAAAAAAGGAAATCAACCAAAAAATTCAGACTCAAGCAAATCTTACAATTGCAGCACCAACATTACCATTTAATCTCGAGGTTCTATTTGTAATTCTTTTTATTGAATTCCATGTCCCTTATATATGTACTTTTAAATAAAAAAGATTCAATGTTTTAACAATTACTCTAGTATTTTGATTATATACTCTTTTACTTTTTTGATGATAGGTTGTCTCTGCTAATTCAAGTCAAACAAAATTTGTTGAAGGTGTTCCATTTTCTATGGACATGACCTACTCCCAATTGGTATTTATCTTATGGCAGAATACTATTACTAAGGACATTATGTTTAGTAACTTATTCATGAATCACTAATGATACTATTTTTTTATGATTCTTATAGGCAGAACAACCACTTGGTGTGAGGGATGTCATGATAAATAACTCACTACAGTAATGTTAACTATGACAGTGTAGGTATAGGTGGTTTCGTTGAGACATGTGATTGTCTAGCTCCATGTGCAAGAGGCATATTTTGTAAATACAAAATGAAAAGAAAGTAGAGTGTTTAAGTTAATTTGTGCATCTTTATCGACAAGGTGCATATCTTGTTTCCTACTGAGAATTGGCAATTTCTTTCTTATACTCTCATTATTATGTAATTTTTATATATTTTGTTGATTATGTATTGTCTATAAATGACAAATCCTTATGTTAAAAAATATTTATGTGCCAAAATGCGAAATGTTTAATTCTTGAGATTGTCATGAAACTTCTTATAATGGTATGGACAAAAAAACAAAAATCGAACTTCTATTTTTTTCGGGGATGACATTGTGGGGGAAAATATTAGCAAAAGTGAAAATGTAAATGAAGCTGTGAGAAACTCATGGTGGAATGGAAAAGAAGAAACTAGATTGTATATAAATATGTACTTATGAGTTACAATCTTGAAAGTAGTATTTTTGAAAACAAATCAACACTAGTCAGTTTTGAGAATAAATCACAATCTACAAATATAATCTCCATAAAGGATTTTTGGATTCATGAACTAAACAATTCTGATACAAGTATTTACTTCAACTCTAGCTTTCCTCCAATATGCGCCAAAAAGAAGCAAGAAGTTGAACCAATTGCATCTCCATTGCTAGCAAAAAATGTAGGACTTGGAGTTGCATCTCCATTGGTAGCATTTTTTTTCATTATCACATCTAGTTAAACTTGTGAACCTGAGAGTGCATTGTCTTAATTTTCCAAAGGACTGCCTCGAAGGAGTTACCACTGCCATCGCCAAACTAAAAAATGAATCAGCCATCATCAAAACCACATATGTCACTGCACTTAGTATGTTGATCTGTAGTTGCTGCTTAAAAACCATAGTAAGCATGTCAGTAATTGTAAAAACTAAGCAAAAATGAGCAAGAGCTTAAATGTATGTAAGAAATGAAATAAGGGTAATGTGCCCTTAATCACTTAAAGAATAAAATAGCGGTGAAAGAAAATGCTCATTAACACTCACCAAAGGTGAAAAAAAGCAATATAACATGAGTAAGGGGTTCTGTCATGATCGTTCTAGTGCACGATCGTACACCTCTATGAGTAAAGGGTTCTGTCACGATCGTGCTATGTTTGATAAGAACATACACAGTGTTTGGCAGCAGGGCAAATTAAAGAAACAAAAAGACAGAAAAATATGAAGACTTGCAACATTTCAAAGTCTCTAGTCAACGTCAACAATTAAATCATGATCTTCGGAAATTGGCAAGCCTTTGGCCCAGGGACGGAGTCAGACTCAACTCTAAGGGGGGACCGGGAAAGAAAGGCTGTGCGTGCAGAGTTGAAGAGAAGAGAGGATAGGGATTTTTTTTTAAAAGGGGGGCCACTTATATTTATAATTTTAAAAATTTTAATTATATAAGTACATTTTTTTAAAAAAAAATTTGAAAGGGGGGGCCATGGCCCCCCTCCCCTTATACATGGCTCCGTCATTGCTTTGGCCAAAGCAGATAAGACGTCCAAACTTAACAAGAGCTTCGAAACAACTACGCATGCTCTTTAGCTCTAACCCAGTGAGAAGAACTACAAGAACTTAAGCAAAAGAGAGAAGAATTAGGTCTAATCAAGCATCATCGATAAAGGCTGGAAGCAAAATCAAAAGAAGTTTGGGTGGGTTCACAACCACTGTATCAGTTAATTGTTAATGGTGGACAAAGTTACGAAGATTTGTCCAAAAAGAGCATACCTCAGCCTTTAAGAACCCCGAGACTCAATCTAAGGCAGACGAAGATGTTCCATGAATTAACTGAAAAGAGGAAGAAAAGAGTTGAGACGGGAAGCAAAATCAAAAAAAGAAAGAAGAGCGTCAGCTTGGCTTAGGCAGAGGCGAAGCGTACATAGTTGGGTTTTATTAAAACGTCAATGTTAGTGTTATTAAAACGTCTGACGTTTAATTTTAACAAAAAGTTGAAACAGAGATTGTGAAACAGCTGATCAGATGCCCACCACCTACAAGATATGGTAGTTGAAACAATGGTAGAACAGTTGAAACAATGGTAGAACGAAACTAAGAACAGTTGAAACAATGGCAGAACGCAACTCTCTGCTTTTTTCTCTTGTATTTTCATTGTATCTGTACATCAAATATATAGTTAAACACTCTTAGCTGTACATTGACCCTACACTCATGAACTCTACTTCAGTAAAACACTCTTAGCTGTACATGTGCCTACAATCATGGACTCCATTACAGTTTCGGTCAAAAATGTCTAAAAGCAAGCCAACAGATCCCAATAAATAAATATAAAATATCTTAACAATGGTCACATCAACAACCAGAACTTGTAGCTTAGCTTGAACACTCCTAGAACCTAGTTGGACTACACTCTCTCTCATATCAAACGCATAGATCACGCCATTCACTCCCTCTACAAATCAAGTCAGCCCCATTGACGCTGTCTTGCCATGCTTACCATTCTCCTCCACTTAAATGCACTCTATTTTAAAACAAAAACAAAATCCATTGCAGCTGACATGGCAGATACAATCAGACCACGTGGAAGAGAAGTAAGTGCCGTGATGCGGGAATTACGAGGACAAATCATATGGTTGAGGTGAAATTTAGAGCCTGTCGTGACAGACACGTGCATAGGTCCTCCGAGTTATTGGTAGACCCTACTTCTCTTTAAAAGTTAAAGCCCACGTCTGACTAAACGACAAAACTTACTCAATTTTGTTAGGTAAAAAATTAATATAATTACCCCCAAAATTATAATAAATAATAAGAAGTACACCTGATGAAAAACCTGCCTACAACCTCAACTACTGATCACAAGTTCTCTGAGAGAGATAGACAGATACTCTCCTTCGTTTCCAGTCTCGGTTTTCTGGCTCTCTGCGAAGGTTATTGCTAATGGGGTTCCATAGGAATAGAGGTTTTGACAAAGTTACGTGGAGAAGAAGACGTAGGAGATCAGCAAGGCTACAGATGTCGTCTGTACAAATGAAGGTGAAGAGGCTCCAGAGGCTAATCCCAGGAGGACGAGGATTGCCACCAGATCAGCTTTTCTTGAGGACGGCGGATTATATCTTGCATTTGAGGTTGCAAGTTGATGTTTTGCAAGCTCTTTCCAAGATTTACAC
>JANZLH020000280.1:5058-16922 GCA_026770325.2 Erythroxylum fimbriatum
ACAATTTGTAATAATTGGTCTCACAATAGGCTAGCTCACAATTACACAAAGTGAATGAAAATAGTCCAATAACATTCTCCAAGATTGTTCCCATAGGTTCAACTAGCACCACAATTACAAAATTAACCATAGTAATCATATAATAGAACTTTATATGCATAAATTACATCCAAAATTAATTTTGGTGCATAACTATATAACACTGAGAGTACACAAGACCCCACAAGCCCAAATAATACTAGAAATAAGTAAAAAAAAATCGAAGAGTACATTATATTTTTATTAATTTTAAAATTCAAGAAAAATAAAATAAAAACTCTGGCATTCAAAATATTCCAAACAAAATACCATTAAATAGAACTGGGTAAGTGGAGCAAACAGGAAAAAATTTGGGGGAAAAATGCTATCGGAGCAGGGCGCACACGCCACCAGTGCGCGTGGGGAACGTCCAGCCAAGTCGGGCTGCGTCTTCCTCGCCTAGCTGACTAGTATCCCGGTAGCGCGACCCGGTTCAAAAAAATCTTGATATCTTTCTCAATTTTGATCCGTTTCAACAAATTTGGTGTCATTAGATTTAGAACATAACGATCTATTAAAGCCCTCAATCAATTTCATGAAAAAGCTACTAAAAAGGATCGGAAAAATTCGAAAAGGAACAGTTATGGTTCGGTTCTTCGAGTTCTTGAGGTTTACAAAAGACAACAACAAATTTAACAAACCTACCATATGCTTTGACACCAAACCGAAACAAATCAACAACAACAACAAAACGATTTCACATAAATAATTAACAAAATCGAAAACGATATTCCATGAAAAATTAATCTCTCGAAATTATCCAAAAATTAGCGGTCACAATTATAGTTAATTGTCTCTGATACAAATTGAAGGAAAATTAAACGTGAAGTTGCAGATTAATTTCATAATTAATCAACATAATTAATTAACCCTAAGATTGCAACATGCTATATTTAAATATAGTATGGATAAATACTTGAAAATTGAGGAAATATCCAGTCCATTGTTGCTTTCTGTGAAGCAACGTGATAGAGACGCAGAAGATTTACTACTGTTATTCTGAACCTTATTAAAATCCCTTAAAGCAGCTTGCTTTGTAGGACAATTCATTCCTCGGACGTTCCACACTATGATGGACATATTAAGAGAGTTTGTTTTTGGTTGCTCCATTGAGATTTACGTCTCTCAATTGTTTGGAATGGCAGACTCAATTCTTTTAGTGCAGTATCAATATCATTTCAAGATTGAGGACTGGGTGATTGAGCTTCTGTTTCTGTAGAATTGCTTACAGAGTGGGTATCGGATGAACATGGTAATTCATTTGTTTTACTAGCTAGGGCATGGTTGGTTGGTTCAGGGGAAACGGGTTGTCCAACTTTCGGGGTTGCAGGTGGTTGTTGAACGTGATAAGGTGCAAGTCCAGTGACAAGTGACTCAATAGGAGTATTCTGAGGAGCAGGAATATTTTCATTTTCCTTTGCAGACAGGTTAGGCGTATCATCGGGAGCAAGCATGTTTCCCATTAGCTCAGAATAGCTACCAGTTTGAAAGGTTTTCCCTATGGCTTTCCAAACTTTCCCCTGGTGTTTGGGGAGAGGTTTCCATTGGTAAGAGACTTCGACACTATCCATCCTCCCATAAACTATGTCCTTCACTGAGCCTCATGACAGGGTCCACAGGGATTTCGGTAGGCAGCTCTTTGGAGATATCCGCGTTAATACAAATGCGGGCATAGCCCACCCGCTTCTTCGTAGCAGTGTTTTCGTCAACACATAGGGGCTTACCGATAAAACTAGCAAGAGCACGCAATCCTTTGGTGGTCCAGTATTCAAGAGGGATATTGTAAAGGTGAATCCATATAGGAATGTTTTGCATCTTGATAGATTCAAGTTTCAAGCTCCATTGCTAGAGTTGCAAGAACAATGGTTGGTTGCCCACATGCCAAGGGCTCTCCTCTAGGATTTTTTAAGCTTGGGAGGCGGATCTGAATGAGAACAAAATGAGGTTGTCCTCAGTGAGAAGTACATTGACTAGTTCTTTGCCATTCCAAAAATGATGAGCCCATTTGTGTACGATTGGGAAGGGGGACGTTGATCAAAGAAGCAACCAACGAAGGTGGCTTCCCAACAGCGAGCTCCTTCTTCAAGAATTTCAATCTCTGGATAGACTATCAGTTTGCCATCGATTTTCGTGAGAGGTTGAAAGGTTAGGCTCGAGGTATGGTGATTGCCAACAACCTGTTTCCAACTCTTCCGAGGAGTAGTTTGGTGGTGGAAGACTCAATGTGAGGTTGACTAGGGAAGGAAGGAGAGGCGAGGAGGGTAAAGTTGGGAATTCATCTTGGTAAGAGACAACCAAGGTTGGCATACTCAGAGTCAGAGATTAAGCTATTATCATATGCCGTTAAAGTCACTTAGAGTCTATGGGTGCCACTTTCGATCAACTGCAGGCGGGCATTGCTTGGTCTGTGGGTAATGGCAGAATTGTTCGGTTTTTGACAGATCTATGGGTGCAGGGGGTTGGTGGTCCTTTAGTCTCCCATCTACTCCTTGCACTTCCTGCGGAGCACCTTGAGAAGAAGGTATGTGACTACGTTTCTGGTTGCGGGGGCTGGTCATGGGACGACTTTAGCCGATATCTGCCGCATGACATTCTGTTAAAAATTGCTGCCATTTTCCCGCCTCACAGCACCAGTGAGGCTGATCGTCTCTGTTGGTCTTTGGAACCCAGTGGCTGGTTTTCTACTCGATCTGCCTATCGTCTTCTCCAACAACATTTGTGGTCACCTGGGGCGCCGATTTGGAAGTTGATTTGGGACTGGCAGGGCCCCTACCGTCTTCGCACCCATCTATGGTTAGTGGCGAAGGCCCGACTCATGACTAACGACCGGAGTTTTCAGCTTTCGTTGAAGGATTCCCCTGTTTGTTCGGTGTGCCCGACCCATGTGGAATCCCTGGTTCATGTGTTTAGGGACTGTTGGCAAGCCCGTCAAGTTTGGAATTCTCTTCTTGCGGGCCGGCGGCCGCCACGTTTCTATTCCAGCGATTTCCCTACTTGGCTGGAGAGAAATTTTGCAAATGACTATGCTTTTCGGGGTGCGACCGCGTGGCCCCTACTGTTTGGTGTGGTGTTGTGGAAGTTATAAGCTTGGCGAAATGAGCGTTGCTTTACTCCCACTCAAGCCTCGGTTCATCATCCTCAGGAAATATTGTCCTATGTTACGGAGGTACGACTGGCTCATAACTTCTACAATATCGTAGCCCCCTCCTGTTCGGCTCCCTGTAAACATGTTATAGAGGTTTGTTGGCCAAAGCCCCGTGAAGGATGGGTTAGTTTGTCTACGGATGGTTCATCCAAAGGTAATCCCGACCCAGCTACGGCAGGTGGCCTAATACGTGATGTTAGTGGCCGGTGGCTAGTGGGTTTCGGTGCCAATGTGGGCTTTAGTGCTGCATGGCATGCTGAATTATGGGCCGTCTATCATGGGCTTCACCTTGCCTGGTGGTTTGGTTATTCCAGGATTGAATTGAATATTGATTCTGCTTTAGTTGTCTCTCTCATTACTTCTGGGACCGAATTAGTGCTCAATACTCTCCTTTGTGCTGTCCGGGAGTTACTTTCCCGCAATTGGGAGGTACGGGTGAATCAGATCTATCGTGAAGGAAATCGGTGTGCGGATTGGCTCGCCAACTATAGCTATGATTTATCGCTAGGAGTGCACTGGCTCCCTGACCCTGTTCCTGGTCTTGCGCCTTTGCTTTTGGCTGACATGGTGGGAGTTGCTCTCCCCCGAGTGACCCCAGTGTAGTTCTTTGGCTTTGGCCCGTTTTCCCATAAAAAAAGTCACTTAGAGTCTTGAGAGGATCTTTGCAAACCGAAGGGATTGGGGGGCTTAGCATCCGGAAAATTTGCGCGACAAATGATGCATTTTTAGCAAAATTAAGATGGGCCCTGATAACCAACCCACACGTTCTTTGAGTCCAAGTTCTCCATGCAAATTACAACTTTGACATCAACCATCTCTCCACTTCACTGGAGGTAATAGGGGGTTCAACGGTTTGGCAGAGCATCAAGGCGACGTGACATATAGTTCTAGAAGCCTGCAATGGAGAATAGGAGATGGCGCCAGAACTCGCTTCTGGACGGACCCTTAGGTTACGGGATTCGGACCGCTTTTACCCCTTGTTACAGCCCCTCCCCCGACTTTCACTCACTCCCTTAGTGTGCAACACTTTGTGTCAAACGAAGGGACTTGGAATTGGGACGTCGATTGGTAAAGCCATAGCTGGCATGTTTCCTCCTAAAGCCTTCCTAGGCCCGGATAAGGTTATTTGGGGACGTTATGATACTGGCCTTTTCACGGTAGCTTCCACTTATTCTATGCTCATAGGACATGTTGACAACTCCGAACTAGATCTTTGGCATGAAATTTGGTAGTGAAATGGTCCCCAACGCATCCATTCCTTCATCTGGCTTCTTGCACACAATCGTTTACTTACTAATCAACAACGTGCTTGCAAGCACCTCACTATAGACGACGGATGTCCCCATTGTCATTTACTTGAATCCTCGTTGCACGTGATGCACGACTGTGACTGAGCCCGTCAAGTGTGGCAAGCTTTCCCTTCTCTAGTCATCTCTCCAAATTTTTTCGCTAAGTCTACCCCGAATTGGATCACTTCTAATCTCCAGAACCACCGTCGTGTCCTTGGGCATGCTTGGGTGATTATTTTTTGTATTACTTGCTGGTTTCTATGGAATTGGTGAAATCCGTCCCTCTTTGAGGATCGTTTTACATGGCCTGACTCGCCCTCTTCTTCTATTTTGTCCTATGCAGATCAAGTTCGCCAGGCCGCCGTGTGGACACGCCGAGTTCCCACTGCAGATCGCCCTCACCCAAATAGACCCATCGGGTGGACCCAACCTCCAACTAGGTAGGTAAAATTAAACACAGATGGAGCCTATAAACCATCCGTGATCTCAACTTCAGCCGGTAGACTATTACGAGATAGTGAAGACAACTGGATTGGAGGATTCACACACAATCTCGGATGGTGTTCAGCACTGACTGTTGAACTCTGGGGAGTTTTTTCAAGCCTTACCCTCGCTTGGGATCTCGGATTTCGCCGGATAGAGCTGAAAGTCGATTCTACGGCGGTGGTGACTATCCTATCTTCCTCTGATAGTCGTTCTCGGGCGCTCACCTCGTAGTTATAGGCATTAACGAGCTGTTTGTTGCAATTGGAATGTTGCTCATCGACATATCTACCGAGAGGATAACAGATGTGCCGACTGGCTAGCAACTTATGCCGCACATTTTCTTGTATGCGTCCATTATTTACCTACTGCACCTATAGGGTGCCATCCTATCCTTCTAGAGGATGAGTCTGAGTTACGATTCCCGCGTCTCGCTTTTTAATTACGTTCTCATAAGTTATTTTATATATAAATAATTAATTTTATAAAATATTATTAGTCAAATCAATTAATATAATTTACGATTAAATCAACTAATATAATCTACTAGTTGTCAAAAAAAATCAAATTCTTAAAATTTAATGCCTATAATTTTTTAGCTTAACTCGGGTAACATGTGGTGGATCAGTACAGGTTACTCCGTATGTAGTCCACGTAAATCATACCCAAGAAGTAGAACAAAGCCATAAATGTCAACTCCTCTATTCTTATTTCTTACAACAACGCACGAAAATTTAGGTAAAGAAAGCTATGGCTTTACTCGATTCTCGTCCGACCATCCAATTCTGTCGTAAGCCAACTTCCTTTTGTCTTTGTTTTCCTTATATATTCTTCTCTTTTCCCTCACTTTCTTGGCCCTCCTCATCCAATCATCCCAAACAATTAAGAAAAAATCGATATCGATTAGAAAGGAAAAAGAAAAAGAGGGCGCGTTACTAACCTCTCTACCGCTTCTACTCCATGTTAATCTGATCGGAGATCAGGAAGAATTGGTGCCTAATCATGTGTCCGTAATAATTATTATTACAAGTGACAACATTGTGCATGATCATCGATCTGGGCTCGAAATTCTCGGACATGGAGGTGCAGCGGTTAAGAGATTTGATGTTTCTATGGTCTAGGATCCAAAGTAACCGTGTGGCTCTTGTGGGTGGAAACCACACTGCTGCTAGGTTTTGCACTCGCTAACTCTTTTCCCTTGAACGTTCTTCTCTATCTCTTACCCTGATCATCTGCCAGAGTCTTTCTACAAGATTCCTTTCTGTTTTTTTTCTCCTTCTGCTTTTGATGATATATTTAGGACACAATTCTATGGCATTCAAGCGTTTGGACGACTTTCAACAGAAACCCTTCAAGCAACGCAAGCTCTTGGTCTTGCATGCCAATTTCGTGGATCATTTGGATGATGAGAAGTTGATCGATTATTCCTGGATTTTAACGCTTGTCGCTCGTGCCATGCTTTTGGCATTGGTTTTTGTTTCCTTACCAAGTATAAAAAACCTTTTTGGTGCTTCTCAATCTCAAGCCTTGATTGAACCCTATAATGACTTTTCTGTCAACTTTTCCTTGGTCTTGCGTGATTTAACAAATGAAGGCCTGTTTAAAGGTGGTGGTAAAGCCATTTTAGTAAGCAATGGAGATGGAGATAAAAGTGACATATACACTTTTGGCATTCTAACCGACACCGAGATGGATCATGTCTCTGTTACTGACTCTCATCGTCAAACCATGATTCCTGACGAATCCTTCGACTTCGCATTCAGCTATAGCTATCACATTGCCCCAGAATTCATCGACAGGACACTAAAAGTTGGTGGGATTGCGATTGTTCAACTCAGTGACAATCCTTCGTTTCCATTCAACAAGCCATCCAATTACAAAATAATCTACCTGAGGAGATTTCAGTCCACAGTCTTGGCTATGAGGAAAACGAGCTTGGGAAAAACCAGGTCCGCCACACAACGACGTCTCCTTGACTATTCCACAGAGGCGCGAAAGCAAGCACTGAACAACCTCGAAGATGTACTCCTCGAACCACCAAGAGCAGCTTCAGGAAAATCAACAAGATACCTGAAAAGAACCAAGTATCTGCCAGACTTAATGGATGATTCCCTCGAAAGTTATCCCCGCCGCTTGTTCATTGACGTGGGGTTGCCAGAAAAGGAAGGAGGAAGCATTCCAGGGTGGTTCGAGAAGCACTATCCAACAAGGAACATGGATTTTGAGGTGTATAAGGTGGAGATTGCCACAGAAGAATCATTGTCAGCGCAGGTAGAAGAGGTTCAAATGTCAGACTGGCTGAGGAAGAATGTAAAAGAAGAGGATTATGTGGTGGTGAAAGCAGAGGCGGAGGTTGTGGAAGAGATGGTGAAGAGTAAAGCAAGCAAACTGGTTGATGAACTGTTCTTGGAGTGCAAGCCAAAAGGGAGGAGTAATGGAAGCAAAAGGGCATATTGGGAGTGCTTGGCTTTGTATGGAAGGTTAAGAGATGAAGGTGTTGCGGTGCACCAATGGTGGGGTTGATCAAGAAGATGAAAAGGAACGCTCCTTTTCATTGTACACTCAAACTTATGTAACACGTTCTTTTGTCTTTTTCTTTTCGGTTATTTGTATCTAAATTGGTGTAAGAAAGTTGAAGATAAGCGGGTGGAACTGTGGTGAATACCTGTTTTAGAAGAGGATTTTTGGGGCGGTTCTGTTGTTAGGAACCCAACTATGTTGCTCAAATGCTTCACCGCCTGGACATCTTCAGATGCATTAATGCATAGTCAGACCAAATTTCTTGAATATTCACCTGTTCTTTGGCACCTGAATCATTTTTCAATTGTTTGGCATAAGGAGTAAAAGAACGCTCAACTATAGTATTGTAAAGTGCAAAGATGCCTCCACCAAAATTATGCAATAAAGTTCATATTGATATAACAAATGCGTTAATTGCTCTCTTTTTTTTTTTCATCATTCTCATTCAGATATGCAAAGGCAATATCTCCTGGAACATGATAATCAGAGGAAATAAAGTAAAGCCCATTATGGGATTTTCATCCATCATAGAGGAAAGCTGGAGTGATGATAATGCCTCAAGAAAATTGTGTTATTCTTCTGGGGTATTTTCAAAGACAAGAATGACTATGAAGCATCAGCAAATGTGTGAATGAGGAAAGAAAATATTTCATACATCAAAACCAATACAATGCTATGCAAAGTTTATAAGAAAATAAAGGGAAAACATACAGTTTACAAATCACAACAACACATTTATCTACAAGAAGACAAGCCCAGTAAGAATAACACCCACACCCAAGCCTTTCCTCCAAACCTATATGTACCAAAGATTAAGCCACTGGATAGTTGATCAAGCACCAAAAACTGCACCTGAGCACCAAATTTACCAAAAATAAGAGGATGGCATCAAGCATCAACATTAGATAGAAAACAAGTGAAACACTGCTAATCCTTAGCAGTAAATCAAAGATTACAAGGTTTCAGATCATTAAGACTTTTTCAATACCACATCTTACCTCTGTCTTCATACATTCCTACAGAAATACTAAAGAATGGCATTCGACCAATGGAAAGCACCACAAACTGTAGTTTCCTATTGTGTATCATAAAAAAAACTAAGGGATAAGGTTCCGAGACAGCATTTGCGTAAGTAAATAATTAACTTTTTAGTTAATCTGTTGGCTTAAGCACTCTATACCCCTATCCCTTGTTTTCATGAAGACATTGATGCCATGATTACAAAGAATGATCACTAAAAGTAAGCTGACTGGCACTGGGATATCAATGAATAGAGAGGCAAAAGAGAT
This sequence comes from Erythroxylum fimbriatum, assembly GCA_026770325.2. Taxonomy (NCBI): domain Eukaryota; kingdom Viridiplantae; phylum Streptophyta; class Magnoliopsida; order Malpighiales; family Erythroxylaceae; genus Erythroxylum; species Erythroxylum fimbriatum. The sequence continues at coordinate 13,863 of JANZLH020000280.1, forward strand.
TGATTTATGCATTTGTGCTTCTCACATTAACCAATTTTGTGAAGAACTCAATATACTCATCTCTGAAAGTATCTGCTTCCATGTCACACACAAAAACTCACAGAGGTACTAGTTTAGATTACCCAAGTACAGAACAAGAAGAAAGTCAACGTTGGGGCAACAAGTTTGCCAGTTTACAACGAATCAACAAAATATCAAGTTGCACGAATTCAATAGCACCAACATTACACCTTTATTGCCAAAAAGAAAGGCATTGAAGCCTGGAGAGGGTGATGGTTGTATTGACATTAAGGAGCAGTCTGCAACCTAACATAGTAGAAGGATTTTGAACAAGAAATATAAAGCCGTACAGAAACAAACAGCAGCTCAACCCTTGAAACGCAAGATAATAAATGGAGAACACACCTTACTCCCTTTATGATGAAGTGCCTTTGCCCTTGACTATGATGACTGGGCATTGTGCATGATTAGTAACATAATTGCTGACACTTCCCAAAAACATCCTGTTCAATATGCATATTTTTTTCCACAGTTAGCAAAAAGAGAGACTTCATTTATATATTATCATACCCTATGTTAAATTTCTCAAACAAGACCCCAGAATAGACACCAATGGTTTTAATATGCTCTCAAGACTTTCCCTTAATGACTCTGGTCCACCAGTCCCTCTAGCTTATTGCTTTTCCAATGAAGCAAAATCTTCAGTAAATTAAAGAACCCTATATGATAAGTGACCATATAATAACCACTAGGATTTCTGTCTTCCAAACCAGAACCAAACGGAATGTTGAGGTTCAATGGAGAACATAACATGTTGTATGACATACACCAACTTCAGAAAAAAAAGTTTACAAGAAAAGCTATGAAGATATCACAGGTAAGTCCATTAATATGGAAAAGATATATAAATGCATCTATTCCCAAAATGATTCCGTTATCCACTGATCGTAAAACATTCAAATAGTTGTCCTTTTTCAAGTCATTGTTACAAATACAATAGATAATTAACTGAGAGATTTTACTAGGGATGCTTATGAGAGATGTAATAAAATCCAATTTTAAGGATAAAAAATATCTAAAATAGGGAAATTATCCGAACTTATAAGGGGACTTATACAAGCTCAGTTGTTGGAATAATGAGAAACCTTGGTAATGAAATGTGATTCACATATTATGTAGAAGACAAACAATACCCAAGTTTAATGCTGCTCTATCACCAAATAGCAATGAACAGAAATATCTTGTAGTTGAAATTGCGTTTAAGCATGCACCTTACCTTTTTATGGGACCAAAAGCACGATTACCCATCACAACCAGATCAGCACAGGAACTTTCAACAACTTCACAAATCTTATCCTTCGGATCCCCTACAACCACGTGTGTTTTGACGTTCATCTAACCACAAAATTCGAACTCCAAAAGTAAGTTAAAAGATAAAGCATGTTCCCACAACTACTGCTAAACAAAACGGCCAATAAATGCTTAATATCACAATAAGAAGACCAAGAATCATGATTCAGTCAGGTTTGGGAAATTGATTAGGTTCATAAAAGGAAACACCGACTTTTATCCGAATCCAATCCACAAGCGCAAGAGACCGTTAAAAGCACTAAAGATCATCCAATAACCGCGATCACAAAGAGAGGCCATCAGACGTTGCAGTGATTAAAAATAAAAAGCCAGTCGTAACTAAAACTATATACAAGTAATGAAAAAGAAAACAACTTAAAACAAGTGAATCAGTAAGAAGGACTTCACGTTCTTTTCGCGGCAAATCTCCAAAGCGTGACACAGCACTGCTTCAGTAATACGCCTCTGGTGCGCCTCGATCGCCGCCGTGAAGGCCGGAACCTCCAAATCAGCTTCAGTTCACAACAGAAAACCGCCGTTCAGTAACTACATGAACTTCGAAGCAAGTCAAACAGCGCTTACTAGAGCTAAGAACATTAGTATTCATGAGACTCAACTGGGACCGCCGAAGGGGATGACGCCGGGGTTGAGACCGGTGGTGATGGACGGCGGAGATTGGACGTGGAGGATGGTGAAGGCGCCGGGAGGACTAGATCTGAGCTTCAGATTGTCTAGAGCCCATCGGAGGGCGTGCATGCTCTCCTCGCTGCCGTCGACGGTCACGATCACGTTGCCGAGATCGGAAGACATGATTTGATTTTGATCGTGACTTTTTGGCTTTTTGAGCTTCCAGGACAGTTGATTTAAGAGTGGTAGATTCCCTTCTACGTTTCTAAATTTGGCGGCGGAAGCGGAAAGAAGAGTAAATATTTTGATTAATTATATCGAAATAATTAATTATATTTAATTTAAAAGAAAAAACGTCATAAAAAGCAAAAACTCTCGTGTCGGTCATACTTGTTTCAGGCTAAGAATAAATCTTATTTCTCTTATATATCAAAACAATAGACGATTCCTCAAAAATCAGATGTGTTATGTAATCATAATATACATCAACCGCTTGTATTTATTTCATACTCATTGATTCATTCTCAATCTCATCCACCAAACACTCATTATATAATGTCATGTCACGTTAATTGTCAGACCAGTTTTAAAATGCAGAGCTGTTATAAATTTTAGCTAATAAACAACTAGAATATTTTAGAGCTAGGATCTTCTGTCTAATTTACTTTGTCTTTATCCTGTCTTATGAATTTTAGTCATCTATTTATATAAGTCTCGTATAGATCCTGCATAAATAAATGGCTGAGATTCATGGGATAAAATAAGGACATGGTAAAATGGACTGAAGATCTCGTCTCAATATTTTAAACTTAGATGGAAGAAGTGGAGTTTTTGTGTCCACTTTTATTGTGTCTAGTTCTATCCGATGTTTGAAAAAAATGTCACTTTGGCTATTTAGGGCCCGTTTGGTTGAGCTTTTGTCAATGGAGCTTTTATCAGTAGAGCTTTTCTGAGAAGAGTTTTTTTTTAAAGCCAGTTGGCTGTTTGACTGTCAATTAAAAAAACAGCTTTTTAAAAAGAGCTTTACATAGTAGACTGTTTGGCAACAAAAATATCAAAAGCACTTTTATTAATTTTAACTAT